>SNQJ01S0034236.1:20939-56815 GCA_010110895.2 Picea sitchensis | reverse complement strand
AAGTTAAAATTTACTTTGTTATTAATATTTTATTATTATTATTATTAGAGACTTTCTTAGTCTTTAGTTGGTTTTCTAGAATTTCTTCTTATTACACATAGTTTCAAGGAGTGCACAATGTGCAATTTCTTGGTCTAGGTCCCTAGAAGTCGAGTATATTATATGTGTTGTCCCCCTCTTAGTGTTTTTCATCTATATTCTAGTATCTTTACATATTTGGAGTTTACCTAGCAAAGGCCCTCCTAGTTCTCTAGGTTTTTCTTGCATCCTTGTCTTTCTCCCTTTGGGGTATGTTTCTCTGGTGTTTTTGGGCACTAGCCACTCATATATCCTTTAATCTGGTGTAATAATTTATGTTCCATTTGCACCGTAAGGGGTCCTCTTTTGTGTGTTGGAAATATTTCTTCATTTGTGTTATTCCCTCTATACCCCAGCTTGAACCTTGGAATGCCCTTGTCAAGAGATGACATCATATTTTTCATCGATGTGTTGTTCTCATGGATTAAGGGAAAACCCAATATTTTAAAATGTTTCTTAGAAGATATGAAGAGTCCATGCAATGCAACAAAAGCTCTCTTTTTTCAGTGACTTCTAAGGTGCATGAAAATGAACATTAGTGCACTTCCAAAAATGTTATAATCATGAATACCCTGGTTTAGCAAAAGCATCAAACTGATGTACGGGAGGGAGAATGCAAAATGTTGAGGAATATGGTCATTAATCTAAGTAAAGGCACCCACTTTGCAATTTATGTTCACAGGATGTCAACAAATTCAATCTAGACAAATTTTAAGAAGGAAGACATTGTTCACCAAATCATGGAGGACATGGATCTTGGAAACCAAATCTCCCTTCCTTCCAGCATTTGACAGAAATAAGCCAATAGTCACCATGTCTTTCACTAATCTCTATGTTCAATACAACAATCAGAATTTTAGGGATTTTTTTAAAGTTGTATACTTGTAAGTATATATCTAAGAAGCTTTGGGATGTATTAATTGTGGACTTTTACAAGTTATGTTTTGTGTGATACGAAAGATGTCACCGTTACTTGAAAACTTAAGATGATTGTTTTTGTACTTCTAAGTTTCTTTTATAATAACAATGTCACCGTTACTTGAAAACTTAAGATGATTGTTTTTGTACTTCTAAGTTTCTTTATAACAACAAATTTCCTCTAATTTTGATATATATATATATATATATATATATATATATATATAAAAATATAATTTATAGTATTGATTTTAAATTAATTTAAAACAAATATAACAATAAAAAATTATTGCTATATTTTAATTTATACAAATAAATACATTTGACAATTTAAGAAAATAATAACATATTATAAAAAAATATATAATAATAAAAATACAAATCAATTGAATTTAAAAATACATATATTAATAAAATAATACTTTAATTATATTTTAGTTCCCAACCTATCAAATGTGACATTGATTTTAGTTAAAAATACATATATTAATAAAATAATACTTTAATTATATTTTACTTCCCAACCTATCAAATGTGACATTGATTTTAGTTCCAAATCTATCAAACATGTGAGAGTGAGAGTGATTAAATCTTTAGATGTGTAAATATCAAATTTATGTGTCCTTAAAAAATGTTTATCTTTTTATATATTTGATATTTTAATTTTATAAATCTAATTTAAACTAATTTAAATTAAATTAATATTTATCTCTATCTTTTTATTAGGTTGGTAAGCGTGTTTTTTATTGGAAAGTGTCAGATTAAATGAGCTTTAATGATACATTGGTCATGTAGAGAGGATGCAATAAAATGGAAATATCTTTGGTTGCATCCATTAAAGGAAGGGGTTGGATTTAATACTTTAACATCCTTGTAAATTGTAATGTTGGTGTTAGCTATTAGTGAGCAAGGTTAGGATTGATTAGCAATTTCCATATCCATCGACAACCTCCTAATTAAAATGTTTTGACACATTTCTAAGGTCGATTGTGTTACCAAGGTAAGATTAAGACTGATCAACGATTTCCATATCCTAATTAGAATTCTCTACCACATTTCCAAGGTCGATTGCATTTATGTGACATAGTGAGTCCACAGTTTTCATATCCCAATACATTGGTGTGACAATTTCCCTCTATTTCCACTCCTAGTTTCAAAAGTCAATTGCCTTCCCAACCATGTTTTATGTTGGTTATTTACATTCTCCAGTACATGGCATGAATTTCCGTATATCTCCATTCCCTGACTATTTCAATTTTCAACCATAAACCAATCATTTCAGTTTTCAAGTGTGATCTGGCATGAGATAAGAAAAAACAAATTTTAAATATGTAATGGAGAGATGAGATGATATCCATTTTTTATCGTTTTTTATTGTATTTGGTTTTTGGTTAATTCTTCTTTTTTTTTCCTTTTTTTCTATGTTTTAATTATTGGGCCAACCGATTATTGCCAAATGTAGAGTAGAAGATAAAATAATTAAATATGATTAAAAATATTTAATTACTATCATTTATTTATTTATGTTCATTATATTACATTATATTATTGATATTTTATAATGTTTTTTTTTCAAGTATTCTATATTAATTATGGACAAAATTTACAAATAAGCATGTAGGTGAGGCCTTGTTGTTCCAGATCCACAGATACCATGATAGTCTCTTGGGCGTAAAACCATCAAAAACCAAAAATTATGCATTCCCCTAAGGGGAAACCAGGATTTGTCATGAAGTAATTGAGTTAAAAGATTAAAACCATAGTTCATATCAAGTCCTTATGTATCAATATTGTTCATTGTAGCTTTAAAAACTAGAAAGCAAAGTAAAAGCCTATAAACTAAGAAGCAAAAATCATTGATCATGCCGAAACTGGGAGCAAGTGTGACCTGCAGTTCCTCGTCGAGCATCTGCATATGAACTTTTAGGACCTGCAGGGTTCACTGTCGGGGGAAGAAAGTACCTCCTTAGTGTTTATATAGCCAGGTAATCACCTCGAGCATATATGCATTCTGGAGCTCTAGGGCTTCCAGACTACTTTTCAACTAGTGAAAGTCCTACTCCTTGGGTAGCATACAGATGGCCACCATGGTTTTGGTGTGCCAATAGATCTCAAGGGTGCAGTGGAACTTCGATTTTATCATCCGATTACAACCCATATCAAGAATAAAAACCCCCACCTAAAAATCAACCTCGTCATATTCTTTAAACTCCCTGATTAATTGAACATCAGCTTCAAGTTCAAATATTTTAGCTTTGTCTTCCTCCAGGACAAAGTCCTCATAAAATTCAACAACATCGATGGTCGCATTTGCAGCACGAGAATGATACACAAAGGAAGAATGATATTTCCATCCTTTGGGATTCATGACTAGACCAATAAGAGGGAGTAATAAGCATTTCAAACCATCAAGAAATGAGAGGTAATGACCTGTATACCAAAGTAGAATAGAACCATATGCATTACCATCACAATCCCAATTTAACATCCTTAAATCTTGAATGAATTTCACTAGGAAATCATCAGTTGCTTCCTTAATCATTATGATCAGGAGTGGTCAAATGATTTGAAGTTGTGGCCACAGGATCTTCTTCATACTGAAGATCATACTCATCATCTGAAGGAAGTTCCCCACTTCCATTTCAATTACCTGATATGAACAAGAGTATAGAGGAAACCTCATTAAGTTCATGTGAGTGAAGAGGATCAACTAAGCACCTGTATTCCCACACCTTGTCATAATCCCCCCCTGTACCATCTGAACTCAAAAGGACACCCTCCAGGTTGTTCAAATTATCCAAGTTTATCCTTGAGGTGACATGTTGAGATCCCATAGCCACGTGTTGAGAGCCTACATCCACTTGGTCATGAGAGCTATCAAGCACCCCATCCAAGGAATGGATATCAACTTGAGCTAGAGAGATATATGATTGTTGAAGATAAAGGTGAGAGAGATCATCCCAGCTAACATCGATAAACGTTTAGTGATTTTCAAGGCCAACATTAGCTAGAAGATCGACAACTTTGTTCGCCTCACACTTGACATGTGAGGGAACAAGAAATGAGATGTTTAGAATGAGAGTTCTCACCAGTACAATTAGAGCTTCCAAAAGCCAATGGGTGGAGAGTTTTTAGGGTTAAGAGCCCCATTGTAGTTTGGTAATAAAATGGATGATGAGTTGGGATTCCCCCTCAATAATGAGTTGATGGAAATGGTATTTATGGGTGATTTTGAGGCCTCTGATAAGGGCCTAAAGTTCAACATCATTGTTGGAATTGATGCCTAGGTAACCATAATATATGTGAAGAATTTGACCATTACTATGTTTGAAGATGCCTTCATAGTTGGATGGACCTGGATTTTCTTTGGAAGCACCATTGAATTTCATTTTAATGCAACCAAGCGAGGGGGACCATGGAACAAGGATGGAAGGTTTTGGAGGGAGAACAGGGGAAGTGAGAGAGGGTGAGAGGGTGGAATGTAGACAAAAGGATAAAATGTTTCTTTCTTGAGGAGAACATTGAAAGTATGTAGGGTCCCACTTTTCTTTGGAGATGGTATCCTTAATGTTCTACTTGATCCTACCCCAAATTTCTTGCAGTGCTTGGGATTTATCTTTGAATATTTTGCAATTATGCTCCTTCCAGATTTCCCAAAGGATGAAACCTAGAAAGAGATTCCATATGTGATTTAGTATCAGGTTGGTATAGCAAGCCTCTCTTTACAAGGAGATGGTGGATCTAATATAATTCTTGATTCGATCTGATTGCTTGAAAGGGGTAGCACCATAGTCCCAAACAATGTTGTTTATTGAACGTGTTGAGAAGGTGTTCCATGGACTCATTGTTCTTAGAGTAGAGAACACATAACCCCGATCCCTGAAAACCTCTTCTTCATATATGATCCTAGGTGAGAATTTTTGTGTGTGCAACTTTCTAGAGGAAAGTGGCAACTTTAGGCCACAAACAACTTTTCCATACTTTCTTCCAGATGACCTCCTCGAGGAGATCAAAGAGGTGAGAGGCTAGATGATAGGATTCTTTGAGGGTAAAGTTTCTAGTAGGTTGATAGCCCCATATGAGCTTGTCTGGTTGAGAGGAGACTTTGATTTTCCGTATATTTAGGAGCTCCAAAAGGGTCTAAAGAAGGGGGCATTGTTGTAGGGGGATGTGGTCTAGATCTGTATACCAGGTGTACCAATATGGAGCAGTTGATGTGGTGGTTCAATAGTTGTTGACCTATTGACCAAGGAGGGTATATAGAGGAATTTTTAATTGATTTAGATGTTGTTCAGATTGAAATGTTGGGATATGCTACTATGAATCCTCCCAGAAGAGAACTTCTTGTCCATTATGTATTTCCCAGAAGTTGTGTTGTTGAATTAGCCATCGATTTTTCCAAGATGAGTTCCAAATGAGGAATCCATAGGTGGTGTCCATCATCCTTTTGAGATCTAAGGGGTCTAACTGATATGCATACTTTTGTTTCCAGAGGATGCTCTACAATTCCCCTTTTTCCACTATAGCCATCTCCAAGTTTTTGCTCCCATATTTGTATTGAGAACCTTTGAATCCCTAAGACTAAGACCTCCCTTATACTTCAGTAGACATATGGTATTCTAGGCCACCAAGGCCCATTTTTTGAATATTGAGCTCCTTTCCAGAGGAATTTTCTCTAAATAAATCTGAGTTCCCTTAGAATTCTTTTTGGGGCTATGCTAGCGGGAAAAACTCCCCTATGACTACACCAGGGTTTAGAATGTAGGCAGATCAATTAATCGTCTAAAATTCAAATACTTCTCTAACTACCACAAACATACCAAAACTCATAAAAGAAACGAAAAGATGAGGTAGATTGGGTAACTATACCTCTACTTCGCGTCTGGTGATGATCCCCTTGCGCTTGGAAGTTTTTGTGACTGCATGCCTCTTCCGAGGGCTGACCTGCATCGAAAGATTGACAAACAAAAAATGACAAGCATGTTATTCCATATAAAAATTAGGTTTAGGTGTTAGAATGTCAAAACATAAACTAATAAAAGAATTCAATACACCATGATTTGGGACATGAAAAGTAATTCTTTTATTAATAAATCAATGATTATACCTTTACAATCAAATCTGGCTACCGTTCCACGAACCTGGTCCAGGCTCCTCTTCACCAAGATCCAAGTGCACCTTTGTATAAGATTCTCCTCTCAGCCTTCTGATATCTTCTTGGGAAGTGAATAGGTTCTGATGGAGGAAGAAGGGCTAATGATGGAATGCAAAAGAAATTCTCACAAAAGCACTGCAATAACTTGGGCAAGGAGGGGATGCGAAATCAGGCAGATTTTCACTATTCTTATGTCTAGATGTAAAATGAGACCCCAAAACCTCCTTTTATATGAAAAAAGGACGGTTATTCAGTTGGGTGGCAGGCTATAGTAGGTGGATTAGTTGGGAAACTACCCAAAATCCCATAATCTCAACGAATTCCTTGCAACTTTTGCAAGTATACGCGGGTTGTAATGGTGCAACATGCATCTGTACGTGAGTTGGAGTGGTGCAGCAAGCGTATGTACGTGAGAAGTAGTGGTGCAGGGAGCGTACATCTTCAAAAAAATGGTTTTTAAGAAGAGAAACACAGCAATGTTTTGGCAAAAAATGCAAGTAAGAGGGCCAAAGGCCATGTATGCATGTGTAGAGAAATTTAGGGTTATAACAGATGCCCCGTAATGTGTGATATCAGAAGAGCATCTGATGGTCTAAATACATTACAAAATTTTCACCATTGTACGAAACGAGTGAGCTCGGGACCAAATTTCGGAAGGTGCCATATGCAAAATAACAATCGTCTCTTTGAGGCGGGCATACCCATGCTCGGGATGAAATAAATCATGGCTTTTAATCAAATACACTGCAGATCCATGTCATATAACTATATAAAGTGTATTTGCGAGCAATACACAATGGATCTACATCTCAAAATAAAATATATACAAGTATAGTATCTATCTTCAAGAAGCCAACAACGCCTGATGGTTGGAGATGAGGTATTCATAGCTCGAGCAACAACTTCAAGATCTTCAAAACTCAGGTAGGAGTAAAATGTGATTATATGACTTCACTACCCAGAGGTCTTTGATGGCTCATCGAGGAAAGACAAGAGTATCTTGATGATCAGGCAAAGAACTTCATTGATTTTGAATCAGAACTTGACTAGACTTTCAGGATGGCCGACTCATGAGGTCAAAAGAAAAACTACAGAGAGGCCAACTCAGGTTGGGTGAAAATTCCCTTGGAAAAAAGCATGAAAGATAATCAGACTCAGGTAGCATGACATTGACATAAGTTCACGATGCAGGAGGCAATGCAAACTCTCGATTTTTTTAGAAGAGTAACCAAATGGAGGAGGATACAACTCTATGTAGTGAGAATGGACTTCCTAAGGTCGTATTAGATCCCAATTCTTGATGAACAAACATAAGGATGTGCTTTTTCCAAGGGCAACCCATTGTGCTGCCAAAAAAATATTATATATTTCCCGTCCCCTCTTTTTGGGTTCTTTTTTTTTTTCTTTTTTTTCAATTTTTAAATATCTTGAAAAAGAATAAAAGGATGCTACAATACAAAGGAGGAACGAGTGTCACAAGAAAGCATACTAGTTCCAAGCGCAAAGAACATACTAATTCTCAGAGTAAGGAGGCATGTGCAGATAAAGGACACTCGAGGAAAATTCCTCCATGGGTCAAGGTTTCAGGTCGCAGAGGCAAAGTGCTACAAGGCTTGTGTATAAGGTGTGCTTCAAAGGTTCAATTGAGAGCAACATGGAGCCGAAATTAGGCCAAATATGCATAGATGTAAATGCGATTAGCAAGACACAATCAAACCCCCTTCAATGTGTTTTTAATGAGCCCAGAGAAGGTAAGCTCGGTAGTTTTTTCACATTTAGAGAGTCTGAAAAAAACGTAAAAGAAGACTCCAAGGAGTACCTTTTTTGGAGATAGTCTATTTGGTTTGAAAAAGGGGTAAAATGGCACCGAAAAGACTTCTATTCAAAACCATTTTAACGAGTTTGACAAAGACAAGATCACTTGGCAATATTTTTAATTTTAAGGAATCTGAAAAGAGCTTAACTATGGACTCACTGCCTTTTTATGGACTTAGTCTCCTTAGCCCGAAAAAGTATAAAAGTTATTGAGGAGAACTCTCTCGGTGAGACAAATCTCCCGAGGCATACCTTTTTCCTCCATAATCCACAGGCTTGAAAAAGGGGTAAAATCATGCCAGTATATGTTCTTCTATACCAATTTAATGAGTGTGAAGGAACAAGGTCACTCGACGATATTTTCAATTTTAGGGAGTCTGAAAAGAGATTAACTATGGACTTTGTGGGGGTTCATTTTTCGTAAGTAATCTCCAAGGCCCGAAAAATGTGATAAACCAAAATCAAGGAGAATGTTCCTTTTTCATAAATTTAGTCCCTCAGGCCCGAAAAAGAGTTAAACTTATACCTAAGAATACTCTTCTAGCGAACCAAAGTTCCTAGAGTATACCTTTCTTCGTATAATTGACCATCATAACTGAAAAAGGGGTAAACTACGCCAGACAGACGCGCCTTCAAATTTGAGTTTGGCGACCATTAAGGGAAACAAGATTGCTCAGCAATATTTTCATGTTTAGAGAGTTTGAAAGGGGCTTAAAGAAGACTCCAAAAGGTCACTTTTCTCAGTTAATCTAGACAAGATCAAAAAGCATAAATGCAGTCTCGTCGTATGTTTCTTTCGGATTTCAAAGAGAGCTTGAAATACAACAAAGCGTGCTCATTTTGGGAGTCCCCAAGGTGAGGCCAAGAGTGATGGTGCATCAGATGAATGAGGCTCAATATTGTAATCATGAAAGGACTAACAAGGAATCTCAAGCCTAAAGTCATTATAGACAACATGGATGCCAAAATGCAACAAGGATCTATCTAGGGTATCCATGTAAAGGTAGGCTCTACCACCTAATCAAAACACTTCTAAAGTAGCAATGATGATTCTGTGTCACACGTAGGTGGGATTGATCCTATGGAAAAGTGGAAAAGACAATGAGATGCAGAAAGTGGAAGTGAAATCCTAACTTATATGCAAAAAGTTGGAAAAAATGACTTTTACCAAAGGATTTTTAAAGTGACCCATCTCCCAAAAGTTACCAAACAAAAAGGCAAAGTGTATCGTAACATCCAATAAGAAACTCAAAAACGAAATTAAATGATTTTCAAGCCAGAAAAAACGACAAAGGGGGTCAAAAAAGTGGCAAAAAGGGCCAGAAAAGTCTATAAATAGAATTTGACAACTCATTTTCACCATTGTAATTTGAAAATTGACCAAAAGGTAAAAAATGCCCTTTGCTAAAGAATTTGATTCTGGGAGCTTCAGAGGATGAAATGAACTTCCACTCAGACCAAGTAAGTACAAATGTATCCCTCCTGCATTTCCATTCTTTCTTTTTGCATTTGTTTTTTTTTTTAGGGGGTGCGCTCTCCCAAAAAGAGAGGCCCTGCGTGTATGCAGGTTTTCCAAGGATAGCCAGTGTATGTACACAGGAAGAAAATAGTCTGCCACCGTACATACATGACTTTGGCCAAAACAACCCACGTACACCCTCAAAAGGCTTGAAAAAAATAAGAATGCAAGAACTAACTCCCTTTTGAACTGCCATGGAACAGGACGTAGGTCCATTGGAGGGAGAGGGAACACGACGACATTGCTATGCTGGTCGATGAGGCCCATGTTTCCATTTCCACTTTGAAATAATGTGGGTTTTGGAAGTTCTTTCGGTGTCCAT
The DNA here is from genome assembly GCA_010110895.2 of Picea sitchensis. NCBI lineage: Eukaryota > Viridiplantae > Streptophyta > Pinopsida > Pinales > Pinaceae > Picea > Picea sitchensis. The sequence continues at coordinate 47,008 of SNQJ01S0034236.1, read as the reverse complement.
TTATGAGGGTACAACCCAGGCTACTAAACACCCTGGTAGATTATTGGCATCCAAATGCAAAGTAATTCATGATAGCGGGACAGTCGTTTACTCCAACGACTGAGGATATATACTTCTTGACTAGCCTCTCAAGGAGAGGAGAACCAGTCAATTTGTGCACCTTTCCCCCAGGGCCTTTCAACATTGAATACTATATCAGGATGTACTGTGAGGCCAACACTGAGAAGGTAGGTTCTCAAGTGCCTATTCACAAGATCACCAATTTGACATTGAGGGTGATCTTACTACTTATTGGGCAGATTACTAGATATGCATCCCTTCACCAGGCTTCTCGGGTGCACATGCATTGTGTTATTTAGTTCCAGGAGGCACATATATATGACTGGAGTACAACCATTCTCACATGCATGAAGAAGCAGTTGACAGAGTGTCGAGAGTGAAACAACAAAAAATTTGGGTTTGGCACTATCTTTTGCTCATTATTCTTTGAGAGAGTGCCCAGTCTGAGTCTCATAGAGATTGTATGGGGGCATGTGGCCTCCTTCCCAACAGTATGTAGATGATTAGCACTACTTCCATGACAGGGGGAAGGGAGGACCATAGGGGCCTTTGACGACAAATTCTTTGACTGGTGGGCATGACGGATTCCAACGATAAAGGACTACCCCTATGTTGGAATCAACATTTCTAGAGATCCAGACATGCCCATACCTCCCGGAGAGGATCGAGGAGAGCTAGGTACATTTTTTTTTATAATTATTTAAGTTTTAATTTATTTTATATATATCATTTTTATATGCATCAGAGTATTGACTTTTGTATCTGTTATGTACAGATGTGGGACCAATGTGCCCGATGGACTTCATGAGGACTCGATGATGTCCTTGACAAGAGGCAGGACCAGTAGCAGTCGGTGGACCAATAACTGTAGGGGGACCTCTAGCTAAAGAGGCTGAGAGAGTTTTGAGGTGGGTGGAGTGAAACCTCACCGTGCTCTCTTGTACAATTCCTATGGCCAAGATTGAGGATCTCCCGCCTTCCATGCAACTTCATGTAGTGGGGGTACCACGGAATTGGGTCCAAGTTTTCTGGAATTTGGCCAATGACGTCGTTCACTACAGCAAGGCCAATAGGCCCCAAGCTTAGATAGGCTAGACTGTTATGTGTCGAGGGCAGCTTTGTATATTTTTGAGGGCATAAGCCCCATGATGTATACCGAACCTTATTTTTTGAGGCATTCGCACCCACCTATGTACTCATGACATTTTGACATATATATATTTACATCTTTATTCGTATTATGGATCACATTTTTTACAAATGTATGTACATGTGTATGTGTGTGATTCTTTTTATGTGTGTGCAACATTCCAATCTAATACTTGATTATCTAGAGTATATTTCATTTGATTTAATCTTCTAGGAATATGGATATATGTAATGTAATCAAAGTAATGTTCTAAGAGATGTACCCTAAGGAAACATCAGTGTAAAGTAGGATCATATACGTGGTAAACTCCATTTAACTGGGACACAACCATCTAAGAATCTAAGTAGACCCGAAGGTGAGAAATGCCATGTGACAAAGTGTCGTGAAGGAACTCTATCACTATGATGTACTCGACGACATTGTTTGTGGCGTCACCTAGACAGATACCTTCAGAAGATAGCAACTGGCCTTCAGGTGTGAAAATCAACCAAGCTGTGGAAACAATCCCCTGAGTGTGTCATCTAGCGCCGTCCATGAACCCAAATAACACCTCTGATTCACTTGACATCTGCCACAGTGAAAAATATGACATAGATAACTACACGCCCATAAAATGAAAAAATACAAAAAACTGTATAAGAACTATACATATGTACAAGAAGTAACCCAGACGACCAACCTAAGAGTAATACTTCTTGAGGTAGAGCCCATTTCTAGGCTTTTCCAAAGAGTTTCCTTCAAATTCAACTAGATGTTAAGCACCCTTCTTTAAGACCTCTTTCACGATGAAAGGTTTGAACCACATGGGTTTGAACTTGCCTGCCCCCAGGGGATCCTTGTCTTGATCATAGACCAGTAAAAGATCACCGTCGGAGAAAATCCGAGGATGAATGGACTGATCATATTGACACTTGGCTCGTTCTTTATGAGCCTCATTAGCCGAGGCTGCATCACAACATTTCTCATCGAGCTACTCAAGATATAATAGGTGTTATTCAAGTGGTGAAGTGTCTGATAGTCACTCCACTGCCAACTTTAAAGACGATATCTAACACTCAATAGGCAATATTTCTTCCAACCTGTATATGAGTTGAAAAGGTGAGAAACTGGTGGTAGTCTTTACAGATGTTCGGTAGGCCCACAATGATGAGTACAACATCAAATTCCAATTTGGTTGGGCATAATTTATCATTCGTTGAAGAATATTCTTGAGAGACTTATTCATAGCTTCCACCTGACCATTCTCTTATGGGTAGTAGGGTTATGAATGTTATTTCCTCAACCCAAGATTTGATGTTAACTCAGACATCATTTTGTTTTGAAAGTGACTGCCATGGTCAGTGACAATATCCTTCGGGATGTCGAACCTTTCTACTATCTGGTTAAAAATGAAATGAGTCGATGTTTCTCCATAATTGTTAATCATTGGCATAGGCTCGACCCACTTTGTGAAGTTGTCTACCTCTATGATGATATAACGATGCCCCCTGGCTGAAGCTAGGTGACATGTAGTAAAATCAATCCCCCACTTAGTGAAGGGACCAACAACGATGATGAGAAACATGGCAGCAGGATGTTCCTGCATCTTCCGAGAGAAGATCTGACACAGGTGTCACTTCTTGACCGACTCAACGCAATATTTGATTAACGTAAGCCAAAAGTAACCGACACGTAGAATCTTTTGGGTTGTTGCCAACCCAAAAAAATGACCACCACATGATCCAGTGTGGCAGTCATTTAGAACGAGCTCTGCGTCCTCGTATATAAGGCATCGGTGAAGAATGAAATCTACACCTCGATGATACAAAGTGTCGTCGAGTATGATATAGTTTCATGTCTTATGGCGAATTCGTCGACACTCGTCACAGGAAGAAGAAGTAGGGCACTTCAAAGTCTAGATATAGACTAGTATATCTCCATACCAGGGGTCTGAAGATGTGATCAAGAAAATATCTCCTTTGATAGGCGTGTCATCACTAGATTCAACCGGAAGTTTAAAATAATTTTTGCAAAGACCAAGGACTTTTTTGATTTCGCAAAGACAAAATCCAAGTCAAATTCCTAGAGGATTACAATCCATATACTAATATTTCTGCCAATGACTTGTCATGTCAACTCATATTGAAAGGGGTTCACAATGATAATGACGGTGGTCTTGTGAAGCATAATGTAATGACAAAACCGCTGGACAACATGCACTGTTTCCAAAGAAAGCTTCTCAACATTGGAATAGTTGACTTCCGACCTAATGAGGCCTCGACTCAAGTAATAAATAACATGCTACTTGAGCAGATCATCATCCTAAACCAAGACCATGCTGATGGTCGACTCTGTAGCGGCCAATTACAACAAGAAATCTCTGTTATAATCGAGAGGTCGGAGCATAGGGGCAGACGTAAGTGTGTGTTTCAACTCTTCAAAAGAGCGTTGAGAATCTTCGTCCCAATAGAAAGGGACTCCCTTTTTCAATAGACGCATAAAACCTTTAGTGATCTCAGTGTAGTTTGATACAAAACACCAAAGAAAGTTCGCTTTTCCCTGTAAGCTATGAAGTTGGGGTATTGTGCACGGGGGAGGCAACTGAACTATCGCCTCAACCTTAAGAGGATCAACCATGATCCCTGTTGTTGAAACTATGAAACCTAAGAGACGACCCAACGTCACAGAGAAACAACACTTGTTAGGATTCAAGTGAATTTGATAGTAGTGACATCGTTCGAAGATTAGTTGGAGGTGTGTGGGATGATCAGATCTCTTGCGAGAGCATGATTCTAGATCATCAAGATAAGCCTCGACTATATGTCTAAGGTCGTGGAAAGCAAAAGACATGGTCCACTGAAAATTGGCTCCGACATTCTTTAGGAGAAAAGGAATCTTACGATATGCAAATGTTCCCCAAGGACAAATAAAAGTTGTTTTATGTTGGTCTTCAGGTTTGATTTGAATCTGGTTGTATCCCAAAAAACCATCCATTAATGAAAAGACCTCGCAAGATGCGCATTCGTAAAAAATATGATCGATGAATGGGGCAGGAAAATTATCTTTCAGATAGGCCTTGTTCAAGTCATGGAATTCCATGCACACACGAATCGTACCATATTTCTTGTTAATTGGAATGGGGTTTGACACCCATTCTTTCAACTGCATGGGGTAGATAAAACTAAATTTAAGAATTTTCTCTACTTCATCCTTAATTGCTGCCACTTTTCGAGGATTCACCGGATGAAGCTTCTGTTGGACCGGATTGGCATCAGGATAAGTCGTAATCTCATCTTCGACGATTCTTGGATCAACTCCTAGAATTTCCTCGTAAGACCAGGAAAAAATGTCACAGAATTCCTTAAATAACTCCATATAAATTTGAATCTCTTCTAGGGAGCAGTCTACTCTGACGAAAACATTCTCCATGATGCCAGGGGTTCTGGAGATATCTTTAGGGATCATTTCAGTGATACTCTCCATATTACCCTCGGTGTAAACTACATGCGTATCCATAGGATTAATAGGACAATACCTATCTCCAGTCATAGTCAACACAAATTCACCTGCCTCTCTTATTCTTAACTCCGAGAGGAAATAAGATCTATGATGGAGATCATCCCAGGGTCTGTCTAGACCAGTCAATGCCTCAAGAATCTCCTCGTCTAAGGGAAAGACCAGGTCTAAAGAATCGGTAGTGGAAAGGGAACCTTGAGGCCAAATAGGCTTGAGAATGGGATCTAACTCTTATGCAGGAGTTGGATCGGAGTCAGTCGAAGCTTACTGAACAATGTTGTACAAAACTTCTGTCATGGACAAGGGAATGGCCATGCCAAAATTCCCTTTCCCTTCCATCGAAGCCGATGGGGAAGGAAGAGTCCACAGATTGTGAAAGTAAGTCATTCGGAATGACGACATTTGAAAAATTTCAGCCCTAGGCTGGTCGAGGGCAGCCAATATGAGGTTGACATCACCAAAAGGAGGCGGGTAATTGTAGTACCCATGAATGATGGACATAAACCATCCACTAAGTTAACGGTGTCGGGATGAGTATTATCAATCATCGAGATCGTGGATGCCCCCGATGAAGGGTCAGTATGGGAGAATGACAACTAGTCAATGGTCACGATTCAACCCTCATGTGGAAACAACAAGAGCCGAAAGATTGTAGCAACCACTGCATGCATTGAATAGGTCCAACTCCTTCCTAACAAAAGGTTGTAGTCAAGAGGTGCATCGACCACTTCAACTTCAACACAGACGATCTTCCCTCCTAACTACATGAGGAAATAAGGAATGATTCCATGTGGTCTGAACGAACAACCGTTGAATGTCGTAAGCAATGTAGGTGATGGAGACAAAACGGGTTGGCCAATGGCCTTCCAACATGCCAACAACATCATGCAAGTCGAGGCATCCTCGTCAACCACCATACGAAAGATGTTCCGAGTAAAATATTTTGTGGTGTAATCCACTATTATATGAAATGCAACGTGGTAAGGAAGACAAGGTTTCAAGTCGATTGGATCGAGAACAATCACTCTCAGGTTAAAATTCTCCGCAGATACCAAGGCAGATAACAAGGCTTTTATCTGCTAAGGGAATCTTTGGAGGACCTCCAAAGTAGACATTGCGCAAGGGGTTTATGCCAAATCCTCTACAACAGAGTAATTTTGTGCAGACCTCGCGTTTGGATTATGAAAATCTTTCTTGAACACACCTTTGGGGATGCGTGTCATTGTTTCACCCATCGTCTTCTCAATCTGGAGAGAAATTGGTGGGTTTTTGGCTTCTTTACCTTTTTTGACAGATTCTAACATTCCATAATATCGGGACCTGATCGCTATATGAGCATCACCTTTCAACATGTAAACATTCACGGTCGAGGTATTACCAGTAGACACGGGGGGTCCCTGACTTCCCCCTTCTGCGCTCGAAGATGCTGAGGCTTGAGACATGTTTTTCCCAAGTGGAAATGTGTTCTTCAGCACAATAGGTTTTTGCTACGCCAATAGCTTTTGGGCCTTCGCAAGTCGAGGCAATAGGTGAGTCGGATGGTCCTCCGTGCAAAGGTTACATGGATACTTCGACTTTCTCTTCTTTGTTTTCCCCCCACCAGCATTGTTATTAGCCTTTTTATCCCCTTTACCCTTCTTGTTCCATTGTTTTTTCTTTCCTTCAGGCTACTAGTTGGTCTTCGCGTTCATTGAATGCACACTGTGTACGTCTGACATTTGGATAGGGGGAACAATCGAGGCAAAGGTTTGGCTCACTATCGTTTGTTGTATCGACAATTTTTGCAATTGATTTGACAACAGATCGATGGACTTTCCTTGTGCTGAGCCCACTATACCATCAGCATGTGGTCTATACTTTTGTTTGGCCTTGTTGAGGATGGACCATGGTGCATCTAGAAAGATCTCATAGATTAAGCAAGACTGAGAGTAAATCAGTTTGAGTTTTTGTGCTCTCATTATGATCTCCTCCTCTGAAAACACTCTCGAAGTTGCAACATCCTTGGATACAACTGGTTCCAAGGACTTCATGAACCACTTCAGTAAGAAAGTCAGTGGGACCTGTACCTTAATCAAGCTCTTCTGATGCCTCCATTCTTGGATGTGATCAGAGATATGATCGGCCTTAGTCTGCTCAAAATTGTCTAGCAATTCGGTGTCGACATTGTATCTCATGGGTAGTTGGAAATGGTTTAGGAATACCATCGCCAAGTCATTAAAGTAAGAATATATTGAGAGGTCGAGCTCAAGATACCATTTCGTGGCACCCCCGATAAGAGTATGTTGAAAAAGGCACAATTGTATGGAGTCATCTTGCGACGAGTTTGACGAGCACCTGGGTCTTCACCAGGCTTGTCTTCGAATTTTGGAATGTCTGAGGGCAACTTAGTTGGCATGGGGGGCCAATGTGTATCATGACAAATTGGGTCATTAAGAAACCTTGACAAGTCTGGAAAATGTAGCATTTCCAGAAACAGTAGTTTGGGTTGGGTACTATGTATAGGAAAAAGGGGTCCTGGAGTTTGACAGGAACCAGGTTGCCAGGAAAAGTTGGGTTGTTGGCTAGGGTTCTTGTAGAAACCATGGCCTTGACTAGCATACAGAAACCGTGTTTTTTGGGAAATCATTGACTAAATCCCATAGTTGGATGATGTTGGTTGGGTGGGGATTTCTCCCTATGTTGTGTTCCAAGGATTTTGGAAGGGGATGCCCCCAACCGATCCGACGGGCATAGGTACTGAGCCCTGCCCAGGCTTCCATTGGCCATGGAAAGGGTTGCCCCCAACCAACATCCCTTGCAAGGGAACTGATTCTTTCCAAGGATTCCAAAGTCCTTGTGAGGAGAAAACTCTTGTACTTACCCCTTGTGTAGGAATAATACCCTGCACAGGATTATGTTGTCCAAAACTGGGGTTGCCTCCAGCTGAGATGGTAGTCGAATAAAAGGCATTATTACCAAATGGGTGAAACAAAGAGAACGACATGGATCCCACCAACGTAGTGTAAGACAAAGGTCCTAAACTTCCTGCTCCAAACAAGCTGTAGTTAGCACTCGGCCCAATTGGTTGCTGGAAAGAATTACCAAGCGAGAGGAACGGAGGAGGTATGTGACCCCCACCGTAAGGCATAACATTAAAGGAGACTAAGGTTCCCCCAGTAGACCCTTACACAGGAGCGTTTGAGCTCCCTGGCCCCATACCCATGGTCTGTAAGGTGGCGTAGGTAAGGACTGAGTTTGAATCAAAGCTGAGAATCCCATATGAGAATGGAGATCCCATCCCACTCTGTGCAAACAGAGAAATGGTCACTGCAGATGAAAGTATTGGACCACTACTCGAGGTAGAGGGAGTTGAGACCACTGTGGTCTGGACTGGCGAAGGTGGGTTAGGAGGAAAGATACCCCCTGTGGTAGTAGTCGAAGAGGGAGTATGAGGACTCGAAGATGAAGTAGCATCATTTTCTTCCATGGCTTCTTGTAAGACTAACTAGAGCTCGACAGGTGTCACCTTAGGAGGGACAACTTGTACTAATATTGGTGTTGACAAGTCGGTGATTGGAGGGTTGGCTAGCCTGAGAGCTTCCACTCCAAGGTAATAAATAGTAAGTTCTTCTGGAGTCGAGTAATCTCCTCTCGGAGTAGGCTTGGGCACAGTTTCCTATGGCTTGGTATCTTTGAATGACCCTTGTTGGTCAAGTATTCATTGTAACGGTGGCGGTGGTGGCTCTAATGCAATTGGTGGTAGGACCTGAAGCCTTCGTGGTCGACGAAGCTCTTGATCTTCCACTTTGTGAAAATATCAATGACACAGTAAGGATTTAACTATCGTTTAAAACCAAGCACACACTAGAAAAATTCCTATAAGATAAATCAAGCAAACCACTATCTAGTAGGAAGAATAGTTACGCCAGCCAACACTAGAGAAACTTACCTATGCAAGTGCAACTCAAACACTGAAGCACCCTCCAGGTATACTCTGCAAAGTTTGACCCAACATATGCCCTAGGTACCAAGGTATACCCCCGCAATTACCTGTGTAAGTCCCTAGAATATAGGCAACTAAATTTCCATCTCACAAACAGTCACCAAGTAGGTACAGTCGATAGTTGGGTGGACCGCAATGAGTAGGATAACAATTCTAAAACCTATCAAGGGTATCGAAAGAAAGTGGTCTGGAATACAACAGAGGATATCGAATGGATTTGAGGTCCATGAATCTCCGTAGGCAAATGCAGACAATAGTACTCCCAATACAGATCCTCAACATGCGTTCCCCACTATGTTTAGTCTGGATTTGGAGGGGTTATCTCCACTTCCTTTCCTCAAGCGACCTCGTGTATAGTCCCCGTGTTAGAGTGTTACACATTATTTTTGTCACCCTTATAATCGTTAATTATGTAAACCTATTTGTTGCCTTCAGAGGGGTCAGTGGCCTGAATTCCTGAAGAAAGAAGGGAGAAGAACTTTTCCTGAGAGAAGAAGTTGTATTTTCCTTTGTAAAAAACCCTATCAAGGAAGATTTCCACAGGATGCACTATACGCAGGGTGCGGCGATTCTTGATTTTTGCACCCTTCTCTAAATCTAGACTGCGACATTTCCATAGGCTACACTATAGCTAGGGTGCGGAAATTCCTGTACGTGGGAAAAAAGAGCATCTTCTCGATGCTTCTAGAAGGAGAAGCTTCTATGGTGAGGTGGCCTCCGAACAGTTTGGATCTTACTTGCTTTCATGATTTAATGGGATCATCCTAACTTCCTCACCTTATCCTCTTCAGCTTATAAAAGGAGAGGATCTCTCATGGGGAAAGTTAGCTTTTGAGTTTGGATTGAGCTTGAGTTTTGTATCTTGGAGTTTTTGTGCCTATGTTGGATTTGATCTTTTCTTTGTCAAGATAGATTGTGAGTAGCTATCAGATCTACAGTTTCAGAATCCATGGAGAAAAAGTGTGTGGGAAGCAAGGAACTATTGGAAGGAACCTAACAACATTAAGGCATCTGGTTGTATCTTTCTTCCACATTCTTTAATACATATATACTTTTCTTTCCTATATGAATGTTATTTGTCCATATTGTATGATTCCTTGATCACGTACATAGTTTCATATCGAATAGAATCTGTTATTTTTGTCTTCGTTGGCTTGTGTTTATTTGCAGATATTTCTCCATATGCCTTGTGACGGAACTTGGATTGCATTGGAGAAGTTGGATCTTCAATATTTAAAAGGTATGTTCTAGATCCATTTCTCATTTGATAATTGAAATCTAAGGAAAGAGTAGTGTACTGTATTGTTTTGTTCTAGTTTCGTAGTGAAGATAGGGGGATTGATTTGTGTCCGCACTTAACAATTATCCCGATAACATAGAGGGGGGTCATGGATTACTTTCACATCAATAGAATTTAAAACTCCATAGCTCTGAATCCAATGTTTGTTTAACGGCCTTGAAGAGTTTCCTCTCCAACCTACTTCAAGGCCCTAACCCTAAACTAGTTGGTTGACCCTACAAACATAAAATTATACTTAATTTTAGATTTATTGTTCGTTTTAATGGCTTGATTAACTCAAGGGATATGGAGGTGAAACTAGTGATGTTATAAGAGACAAAAATATGATAAAAAGATGTATCTTGAAAACAAAATTACTTCTAGTCAAAAGTAAATATTTACAACTAACTCTTTGTAACCAACTTTTATTTAACTAACTTTTTTCAATATCTTTTAAAAAGAATACCTAAAACAAAATTTCACTTGACTACAAGCTACTTAAGTTTCAAGAAATCAGTAAAGAACTTAAAAAATGAACTCTTTTTCCTTTCTAGTAAAATAACTAACTCCAACTACTTTACCAAACTGAAAATGAAAAATCATTTTTTTGTTTTTTTTTAAATTGCTTCAAATAGAAAAAAATGAAATAAATATTTTTTCTCTTTTCTCAAAGAAAATGAAAGGGGTAAAAATAAATACAAGACAAGACTAAAAGAAATCTTTGGCCCACTGCGGATCACAGGGAGTCACTAAAGAAACCAAACAGGCAGATCAATCATTCAAAGACTCGCTTAAAACCCTTTCATAAGTAAACACAAGAAACTTCAAAAAGACAAGTAAACTAAAATCTAACCCAAGCTATGGCTATAAAAATAGAGAATCTGAACTATATAAAGAAACTCTGAGAAGTATAAACCTCAATCAGGAAAGAGGTTGGCTGCCTCTTTTTCAAAAAAAATAAATCTTGAGCCAAGTACGCTATTGTTGCTTCAGAAACCTACGTATGTACGCGGGATGTTACTAAGAAGGGCATGTATGTACGTGTGTTGACCCAAAGAAAGGCGTGTACACCTCTGTACTTCCTTAAAAAAGAAAGAAAACATATAGTCTTATAGGGAAGGGAGAACTGGTATGGCACTTGAAGGTGACCAGAATCCCTTAAAAGACTCAGAAAACTCTACAGAAACTCGAAAGGAAGAAAAACCAATCAGACAACCCAAAATCCCCTTAAGAACCCTAGAGGCTTCCCTAGTATGGTTTCCAGTTCTTCTAGCAGGAAAAACCCCCCTATGACTACACCAGGGTTCAAAATGTAGGCAGATCAATTAACTGTCTAAAAGTCAACTACTTCTCTAGCTACCCCAAACATACCAAAACTCATACAAGAAAAGCAATGATGAGGGATATCGCGTAACTTTACCTCTACTCCACGTCTGGTGATGATCCCCTCGTGCTAGGAAGTTTTGATGACTGCACGCCTCCTCCTAGGGCTGACTTGCATCCAAAGATTGACAAATAGAAAATGAAAAGCATGTTATTACGTATACAAATTAAGGTTAGGTGTTAGAATGTCAAAACATAAACCAATAAAATCATTCAATACACCATGATTTGGGACATGAAAAGTAATTCTTTTATTAATAACTCAATGATTATACCTTTACAATCAAAGCTGGCTACCATTTCATGAAGCTAGTCCAGGATCCTCTTCACCAAGCTCCAAGTGCACCTTTGTATAAGCTTATCCTCTCAACCTTCTGATCTCTTCTTGGGAAGTGAATGGGTTCTGATGGAGGAAGAAGGGATAATGATGGAATACAAAGGAAATTCTCACAAAAGGGCTGCAATAACTTGGGCAAGGAGGGGATGTGAAATCGGGTAGAGTTTCACTTTTCTTATGTCTCGATGTAAAATGAGACCCCAACACCTCCTTTTGTATGACAAAAGGATGGTTATTCGGTTAGGTGATGCGCTATATAAGGTGGATTAGTTGGGAAACTACCCAATAGCCCGTAATCTCAACGAATTCCTTGAAACTTTTTATTTTTTGCAACTTTTGCAAGTATACGTGGGTTGTAATGGTGCAACATGCGTAGGTATGTGAGTTGTAGTGGTGCATAAAGCGTATGTATGCAGGCAGTAGTGGTGCAGAAAGTGTACATCTTCAAAAAATTGGTTTTTAAGTAGAGCAACTCAGCAGTGTTTTGGAAAAAAAATGCAAGTAAGAGGGCTAAATTCCGTGTATGCATGTGTAGAGCAATTTAGGTTTATAACAGGCTACTTAAGATGAAAAGATATATAACATAATCACTTGGAGAACAGATTTGATAAGAACCAATCTGTTGGCAATGTTGAGGGTGCGAAAATTCCAGTTCATGAGATTCTTACTGAGTTGAGAGAGGAGGTCTTCCCATGAGCTATTTCATAATCTAGAGGTAAGCAAGGGAACCCCTAGATATTTGGTCGGAAATGAGGTTTTGGAGAACCCTAGGATGTGGGTGATATGAAAATGGACAAAGAGGGGGGTGTTAAAGAAGAAGATCTGAGATTTGAGATGGTTAACAGTAGTATCAGAGGATTCCATAAAGTTATCAAGAATATTTTTGAAGGCTCTAGCTTAACAAGCAGAGGGAATCCCTATCAACCTGGTATCATAGAAAAATTGGTTATGGGTTAAGGTCCTAGTTGCATGATGGAGAGACATGACTTGGAGCTTGTGAGAAGCAACATAAGCCTTAAGATTTCAACCTAACCCTTACGCCATCAAAATGAAAATAAAAGGAGAGAGGGGATCACCTTGCTTGATACCATGAGAGGGGTGAAAGGGAGGACAAGGGGTTCCATTTATCAAGAGGGAAAATAAATAAGAGGATATGAGGGCCATGATCCATCTAACCCAATATTTATGAAAACGAAAAGTGAGGAGGATTTCTTGGATGAATTACCTGCTCATTTTATTGAAGGCTTTGGGCATGTCCAGCTTGATGAGAATCCCTGGAGTTTTGGTGGTTTTCAAGAAGTGTGCCACCTCATGAGCCAGAATAATAATCTCTAATATTTGAAGCCCCTCCACATGACTTGATTGTTCCAGGGAAACAAGAGTATGTAGAATAGGCTTGAGGAAAAGAGAAATAACTTTAGATATGATCTTTTAGATGACATTGCAAAGGGAAATGGGATGAAATTTGTTAGGGTATGCAACCTTTTATTCCTTATGGATGAGAGTAAGAAAATTGGCATTCAAGGATGGAAGAACCCCTTAAATTCTTTTGGATTCTTGAAATGATCGGCTAACAATGATGAAATAAGTCAGAAGTGAAGCCATCAGGACCAGGGGTTTTACCAGTTTCCAAACTGAAGTTGGTTGTTTCAACTTCAAAGAGGGAAATGGGTCTTATAAGGAGGGAATTTTGTTCCTCGAAGATTAGGCTAGGGATGTTTTGGGAGATGTTGAGAAAATGTTGTCATCGATATCAAAGTGAAAGTGATGATGATGATGTGGAAGTAATTATAAGGATGTAATAGTGATGATGATGATGTGGCAATGAAAAAGGGATATTGTTTGAGTATTGAATCAATGAAGCCAAGTGAAGAATCCTTGAAGCCATGAAGCCAAGTAAAGAATTCTTGATATTGTTTGAGTATTGAATCCATGAAGAAGCCTTGAAGACATGAATCCAAGTAAATAAGCCTTGATATTGTTTGAGTATTGAAGCCATGAACAAGCCTTGAAGCCATGAAGAAGCCTTGAAGCCATGAATCCAGGTAAAGAAGCCTTGATATTGTTTGAGTATTGAAGCCATGAAGAAGCCTTAAATCCATGAAGCCAAGTAAATAAGCCTTGAAGCCATGAAGCCAAGAGAAGAAGCCTTGAGAATCCAACATGAAATAATCAATAGATCCAAGAGGAAGTTAGTGTCCACCTGCCTCTTCCACTAGCTCAAAACAAGGGTTTACACCTTGGCCATTTTTCTACGGTTTTTCGGGTCCTGAACTTCCAGGGTTGTTTTGAGGCCCTAAATGACATTTTTTGGGCACGACAACACATAGAAAATAGCCAAAGGCATGGAATGGGCCAAAATGAATACATACTCCTCGGTTATATCTTTCCAACGAGGTATAGAACACCCCAAACATAGATCGTATGCAAAAGTTACGCCCTTGGGAAGTTGACGTACCAACTACCCCCATCGGGGCCTGCAAACCTTTTGGCATTTCATCTTCCGGGGTTAGGGTTTTGGATTTTCTTTATGTTAAAAAGGTCTCTAGAGCCTCATTATAAACATCATCATCTTCTGGAAAATGAGTGTATCCATCACATCTCTTCTCAGAGATCATTCTAGCGAGTCATTCACTCTGTAATTTTACAGTTTTTGTAAAGTCTCTCATTAATAAAAATTATGCATTAGTGTATCTCTATGTTTATTGCAATATTTTTTTTGTATCTCGCAATAACTTTGTATATTTCATTGTTATATATCTACCTTCATTTCATTCTTAAAATAATCCAGATCAGTGGTATCAGAGCAAGCTACTCCTTTTCGTTTCTTGTGCATGTCCCCGACGAGGTCAGGATATAGAGAGTTGGGTCTTGAACTAGTTTTCCTTGAGGATAACCACTCTCTCCAACTCAAGTAGCCTTCCATGGTGGAAGAGAAGAGGAACGAGGGAGTAGAATATCCCATCAAGCTATTTCTCATGGAATACCTTGTGCAACAGAGGAACGATATGTTGGAGAATTTTGCCCAAATCCTTAAACGATTATAGACAATAGCAGGCATGTCTTCATCAAACAGTCACTTTGGAGACACTACCCCATTCAAGGTATAATTTAATTTTTATATTCCCATATTTGAAGGTGAGATTGATGTGGATGCTTTGGAAAAATGGGTAAATTTGCTAGAAGGTTATTTCTCTGTTCACAATTTTCTGATAGAGAAAAGATCACCTTTTCACTGCTTAAGGCTCTCCCCCATGTCAAACACTGGTGGGAAACTTACTGGGAGAAAATTTCCACAGAGGATTCTAGAATATTTGGGGCCGATCCCACTTGGTATTTTTTAATGGATGCGGTTAAGGAGAAATATTACACTATGGGAAACTATGATGACCAGTACATGAGATGGACCACACTGCATCAAAAGAGGGACCAAATAGTGTCATAGTTCACAAATACCTTCCATACCTTGCGCACCAAGCTAGGTATCAAAGACTCTAAGTAGAATTTGGTTCTAAAATACTGTGGGGCTCTACACAGGTACATCCAAACCGAAATGGAGTTTCTGGACATCTCATCACTGGGAGCTGCTTATAGATATGTTGTCAAATTCAAGTAGAAATTAAAGCAACAGAATAAGAAGGAATTTGGGTCTGCAAATCTGCAACAACCAAAGTATGGTAAAGGCATCCCTAACTCACAAAACAATCAACCTCAAAACAACTATTCCAAGGCATGGGAAAATACGAAAAATGGGAAGACAAAGAAGGACAGTAGGAAGTGGTGTGACTTCCATAAGATCCCTTGGAAAAACACTGATGAATGTCACTCGAAATATTCATTGGTGGTCGAGCTCAAAGAAACAGAGTTGATCCCCAACTCAGAATCTAATTCAGATAATCATAAAAGGAGATAGATAATTGATCTAGAACCCACTGCTACTATTATGACCACAAAAATCCAACTAGAAGAAACAGAGAATCCTGAGGAGGGGGAGCACCTTTTCCATTCACATATGTGGGTAAAGGGGACCCCACTGCATTTTATTGTTGATAGTGGAAGCCAGAAGAACCTCATATCAACAAAGGTCATCAAGCAGTTGGATTTTACAACAACACCACACCAACAACCATACAACATTGGATGGCTTCTCCAGGGACGAGATATTTATGTTAGTTAGCAGTGTCGTTTGTCATACAACATCAAGCCCTTCGAGGATGATTTACTGTGTGATGTTTCCCCACTAGAATTCTATGATGTTTTGTTAGGCTAGACATATATGTGTAGGCCTCATGTTTTTTTATGAGTCTTGACCCCGTAGCATCATTGTTACTCTGGGGGGTCAGCCCTACAGGATACCAGAGGTAGTTCTAACTACTGTACCGACAAAAAAGTGAAGCAAAGTAATATCTCATACCAAAAAATTTATCCTCTTCACAACCTGGTCAAAAGAGAAGCACACTACAACCACTACAACCTTGACCTAATACCCTTATATCCAACAGAAGTAGGTCAACAAGATTGTAGAAGAGCACCAAGATATTCCTACTACACCTATGGGGGCGCCTCCACACTACCCAATCAAGTCAAGTTATGATAAATCCCTTCATGTTCTTCATGTTGAATGTTCATTGACAAATTCCTCCCACACTCAGGCATATCATGCATCTATATTAGTTCATAACAACCTTCAACAAGCTAGACAGGGTAGCTTCTTCAGCAAGGCAAGAACCTCACCAAGGTTCAGATTTAGCAAAAGCTTCCTTGGGGACCCGATGCAATGGATACCATTGCTTCCTAAGGGGGGAGGATCGATCCAATAGGAAATTGGTGTCCACCCACCTCTTCCACTAGCTCAAAAAAAGGGTTTCCACCTTAGCAGTTGTTTTATGGTTTTTCGGGTCCTGAACTTTCGGGGTCGTTTTGAGGCCCTAAACGAAATTGTTTGGGCATGACAATGCCCAATGATGCTCAATGGAATGTTCTAGGCCAAATGGAATACATACTCCTCATATAGACCTTTTTGAAGAGGTATATAATGCCCCAAATAAAGATCGTATGCAAACGTTACACCCTTGGGAAGTTGACGTATCAACTACCCCCATCAGGGTCCGCAAACCTTTTGGTGTTTCATCTTCCGGGGTTAGGGTTTTGGATTTTATTTATGTTAAAAAGGCCTCTAGAGCCTCATTGTAAACATCATCATATTCTGGTGAATGAGTGTATCCATCACATCTCTTCTCAGAGATAAGCTACCACCATTCTATCAAGTCATTCACTCTGTAATTTTATAGTTTATGTACATTCTCTCATTAGTAAAAATTGTGCATTATTGTATCTCTCTATTTATTGCAATATTTTTGTGTATCTTGCAATATCTATGTATATTTCATTGTTATATCTTTGCCTTCTTTTCTTTCTCAAAATAATTTGGATCATGAGGACAAGTCAATGTCAAAGAAAATTGAAGAATCCCCTGAAGAAGTAATGATGTGTCCACTTGAAGAAGCCTTGAATTTCCTTGAAGGATCATTGACATAAGTGTATATAACCCCAAAGAGGTCCCTTTATGGCGTATATTTTAAGCATGGCCCTCACAAGATGATATAACATGTGGTTGTTTCCGCGTTCCCACTTTGAGTTGTACATAAATGGAGCCTTGAAGGATCCTTGAAGAATCCCTAAAACCAAGTGAATAATCCGCTAAAATCAAGTGAATAAGCCTACAGATGTCCAATATAAAGATTGCAAGATGGAGATTGTTGAAAGTGTTATTTATGGTCTATTTGGATACCCTATCTTTGAGGGAATTTTTACCCTACATAACTAACTCAAATGGAAGAACAAGTTACATTATTGGAAATATTATTCTGATACCTTTACAATGGTATATGGAATTCCCTCTAACTCCAATGGAATGAGGAGATATGAGTTTTTTCATCCGACAACCCACCCAAAAATTTGAGGTCAGCTAAACTAATTTTGGAGGACATAATTACTATAAATACAAGATAGAATTGCACATTTTTTGTGTAACTAGAAAAGAGATCAAGTCTGAGGTGCACTCAAGGTGTTGGGGTGTCTTTCTAGTGTGCAAGAGAACTCTAAGGGATTCTCTTAAGGTATTTCTTATTCTCAAGGTATGTTATAAGGTTGTGATGTTGTTGTATGCTCTGATATGAAGTTTTGATGTTTTCATGATGTTTCCATGAGGCTTTGATGTTTTCGTATGCTCTTCTATGAATTTGTGATGTTGTTGTGATGTTGTATTGAGGTTTTGATGTTGTTGTATGCTCTGTTATGAAGTTGTGATGTTGTCGTGAGGTTGTGGTGTTGTCGTATGCGTTGATATGAAGTTGTGATGTTGTCGTGAGTGGATGTTGTTGTTAGTGGATGTTGTCGTGAATGGATTTTACCATCAATGGATTTTTCCATTGGTTATTACATTCTATGAATGATGTTATGAGGCTTTTTAGGGTTTGAAGGATTGTCTACGAAATGAAGCATGCAGGTGAAGTCAGAAGTACTCTTGTATGAATATCTTGGATTGGTGATATCTTGTTGATTTGGTGCTCAATTGAGAAGATTGGTGTCTTCATTCAGTTGGTTGGTTCTTTTTCTTTAAGGAGTGGGTGCTTCTTTCCAGTTGGAAGCCATTCATCAGCTAAAGGAATTTGGGACAAACTATAAGAAAACTACACAAAGGAAGCAATGTAGGAATGTATAGAAGATCAAAGGGAAGATACATCAAAGAAAATAGATGACATCCAAAATAAACATGTAGCTAATGAAATAAATGAAGAAAAGGTGAAGGAATTTGAATCAAGTAAGTATTCTAGTAGTGATCAATTAAATCTTTGTGAATTAGATGTACCTATGCAAATCAAAGAATCTTTGATAAAGATAAAGATGAAAGAAAAATCCATGCCTCGGAAGAAGAAGAGAATGATGAAGTAGAAGCTGAAGTAGACCTTAAAGGGGAACTGATTAGTGCTCTAGATGATTTGAGGAATGCATGAGAGAAGAAAAAAATTCTAATGTAACAACTGATACGCGAAATATCGACGTGTCTTTTGAGTTGGCGCTTGGTTTAGCCCATCGTCATAGTTAAAGGGGACCTAGTGAGAGGAGCTAGTGCCGAGAGAAATAGTCGATCGGGAAATCAGAGATCGAGATTTTAGGGTTTGGCTCATATAGAGAAGTCCCAAGTTCACGAGTTGTGAAGCACCTTTTGTATAGGCGTGCGGTCACAACCTGTGGTCACGTAGAGGGGAAGCTCACGTCTGGTGCTTGTTCGTGCGGACTGAGTTTTGCATTTGGGCCGGTGGATATTTTGTGAGGATTCTAGCAGAGAATCGAAGAGATGCTCCATCTCGAGGAATGTGAAGATCTAGTGACCGGGAGGTTAGCGGAAGGTTTCAAGAAAAGAATACATTACTAGAAGAGAAGTTAAGTAAGGCTGAAAAGATTGTCATTATTTTAAAGGCACAAGTAGAAGTGGCTAATAAGATTGAAGAAACATTGAAGAATCAATTAGAAGAGAAATATACCCAACTAAGTAAAATCCTGCAGAATTTTATGATTCAAATAGAAGAGGACAAGAAAATTGAAGAAGTTCTAAACAGTCAACTAAAAGAGAAGGAAGAGATCTATCAAGCAAAATAACTTGAAATGTTTTCTCTAAGAGAAGAAGTGAAAATGACAACTTCCACAAACTTGAAGTTTGAGAAAAGTTTTTCAACCTTATAAGAAATCCTCAGTTAGCAAATACCTTCCAGTGACAAGACAGGTATTGGGTATGACCACAAGCATAAACACATTGAAGAAGAAAAGAGTTTCAAACTACTAAAAAAGATTGAAAAAAATATATAAAAATAATAAAAATGGTTCAAAGGATTCCAATAGTAGATTAAAACACCATGATCAATCAAGAAATTACAATAAATCATCTCAAATACCTCCATTTCAAAGAATACCCTTTGCTCCTAGGTATCAAAGTTTCTTTCCTGGTTATTGTTTTTCTTGTAAAAATTTTGGACACAAGGTTATAGACTGTAGAGATTATGCAATAAATAATCAAGTAAGGAATAGAGGTATCTACAATAATGTTTAATGTTACAAATTACAAAACTATGGACACATATCTTGGGATTGTAGAAGCATGATGGTGTCTTCCATGAAATAAAATGCTCATATCAAATATAAGAAGGTTTGGAGAAGAAAAAAAAAACAAGAAGAACATGTCAATGGAGAATTCTCAGAGGACATACCCACATGAGTTACAAATATTAGTAACAATGATAAATCTACAAGTAAATAGGAATATGTCAAGATTATAAACGATGATCCTATAGAAAAGAAACATTATACATTATTCTAAACAATTTGGCAAAGAGAATCCCAGTATCATGGACAATGTTGAGGGCGAGTCTAACTAGAAAGAAATGAATACCAAAGAAAAGACAACAGAGGATTATACAGAGTAGAAGATAGTGGCTTGGTAAATCATACAGAAGCACAAGGTGAGCTACTTTAGAAAGCTTCAAGAAATGTCCCAGTCTAAGGGGGAGTCAACACATTCAAAGGAGGAGTATTTTTTAAAAGGAAATATGCTCACAAAGATATCATTATAGTCAAAAGAAGGAACCATTGATGAAAGAGGGAGAAAAAAAATGATTTAAATGGCAATGGATGAAAGAATGAAGATAGGGGGAGCAATAGAATAAGAAAGAGAATCATGAAATTCCAAAGGGGGAGAAACTCTTTATTCTGGATGTCAAATGGGAGAGAAACAAATTGTTGGTGACAGGGAGAGTCTGTCAATGTTTCATTGAAACCTGCATAGGAGATATAGCTAAAG
Organism: Picea sitchensis; assembly: GCA_010110895.2. Taxonomy (NCBI): domain Eukaryota; kingdom Viridiplantae; phylum Streptophyta; class Pinopsida; order Pinales; family Pinaceae; genus Picea; species Picea sitchensis. Next base: position 26,465 of record SNQJ01S0034236.1, on the reverse strand, counting down.
CAAGTACAAACAAATCTTATCAAGAAAGGACGAGAGATTCAATATGGAAGAATGAGAAAATATATTCACACTACTCCAATGAGCTAATCAATTATGATCATTGTGATACGAATACACTCATATATAGGAAAAAACATTCCATAATTAAGAAAATAAATCAATTAATTGGCTTTCCTTAGGAATGCATGCATGCATAATAGTGATGGTCTAAATAGAAAGTCTAAAATAGAACTAGTCAGTTAACTCCCATTGAACTAGTGTGTCGAAAATAGAAATTTCTCCAAAACCCCCCTTGAACATCACTATGGAGTTAAAATGAGTCCCAACAACTAGGACATATTAGGTACTCATGCACAATGCAACTAATGAAAACTGAATAAAAATGAGGAAAGAGGTAAAATCACATGGGAACAAACCCCCCCTCAAAAGACAATGCATCAAAAGAAGAAAAGGGAGTTGTTAGGAAATTGTGTTCTTCACTTCAAGATGATCCCGCAAGGTTTGAAACTTATGTCAAGTGAAGGTCTTGGTGAATATATAGAAAGTTTTTTCTGAGGAAGGACAAAACTATAGATCAATGGTCCTGTCATGTACTATATCTCTGATGAAATGCATGTGGACCTCAATGTGTCGTTGTACTGGATCTCTTCAAAATCTCAGTGTACTATGATTATCACACCATATGACATTTGGACAATGAAACTGGATACCAAGATCGGTAAGTAAGTGTTGAATCCAAAGTGCCTAAATGACACAGTTGACTACTCCTCTATACTCGACCTCTATGGAATATAAAGCAATGGTTGATTTCTTCTTACTTGACCAACAAATAGGGCCTGACCCCAAACTGAGAGTGTACCCAAATATGGGCTTGCGATCTGTGTCATCTCCAACCCAATCTGAATCTGTGAATCCTATGAGATATAATGCAAAACCTTTTGCATAGTGAATCCCATAACTCATGGTGCCCTAAACATATCTAAGGATGCACTTGAAATCCTTTCAGTGAAGATCATAGGGCTCCTACATATATCTGGAAACTTCTCCTACTACATATGAGATATCTAGAAGGGTGTGGATGAGATACAAAGGACTCCCCACCAACTGTCAATACAAAGTGTTTCCCACTAATGGTGTATCCCCTCCATCCTCAAGTATGATCCCAGATAAAAAGGGTAGTGCAGACTTACAGTATTTCATGTGGAATCTATCCAAAATATCCTTGGCATACTTATCCTGAGAAAGTTTGATTCCTGAAGCATCCTGACTAATCTCAAGACCAAGAAATCAATGAAGTGGACCCATATCCATCATAGAGAACCTATCATGAAAAATATATTTGACCACAACAATGGCAGAAGTAGAGAAACCAATGATCAAAAGATCATCAACATAGAGTACTAAAATCATCAAAGATTCAGTAGTCCTCAACATGTAAACATTGCAATTAGATTTACATCTAACAAAATCATGTAAAAGAAGATAAGAATCCATCTTTTCATACCATAATATAGGTTCATGCTTGAGGCCATAGAGTGACTTCTTCAGTCTGCATACTAAAGATGAGTTATGAATGAACCCATGTGGTTGCTCCTTGTAGATCTCCTTTGAAAGTTCGTCGTGAAGAAAATCATTCTTCACATCCATTTGGTGAACTTCCCATCCTTTGGTTGTTGTAAGGGAGAGAACCAAGTGAATGGAGTCCATGTTTTCTACAGGAGAAAAGGTTTCATCATAATTTATCCCATGAATCTGTTGAAATCCTTTTGTTAGTCTTGCCTTGTACCTGCTCACCTAACCATCTGTTTCCCTCTTGGTGCTATAGATGCAATTTCATCTAATAAGTTTCCTCCCTGGTGGAAGTGGAACCAGATCCCAAGTTTGATTCTCTAGGAGTGAGTCATACTCCTCCTGCATGGCTACTTTCCATAAAGGATTTCCCACATCCTCACTGTAGGTATGTGTATCTAAATATTGAACTATATAGCAATGCAAGGGAATCGTTGTTTCAGAAGTCAAAAGTACATGATATGGCTCCTCGTGTTGAGATTGAGTCCTCCCCGAATCCAAAGTATTCCCTGCAAGGACACCTACTTCCTGAAGTGTGGATTGTGCCCACTTGGGCATATGCTGAAGCTCTGGCACTGGCTCCTGATATGGTTCTACTACATGCTCAAATCCATGTACATAATGTTGGCATGTTTTCAGACATAAGGCAGAGGATGATGGTTGGCATGTTTAACAGGTAGAGTATTCTTGTCATTGATGGAAAGATAAGAGTATTCCTGTCATTTATGGCTTCGATGGAAAAACAGGAACAGAAGATAAGTTCAGAAAGACCAACAACGCAACAATGATCGAATGACAAGATCAAAGTGTTTGTCAAACTCCATTTTGGAGTTTTGGCTATTGGGATTTTTTATATCGGGAGATAGAAATGTCAAGGATCATTACAATAGGAGTCTCGAACTCGCGATATGCGAAATCACGAAATATCCTCAGCCGTCAGATCGAAGATTGATTTGAACCATTGATCAGGCATGATGAAGGCCCGTAAAGTTTGATAAGATCTGGATCATTGGGTCCATAGGACATGTGGCGAAAGATCGTCATTTTGTTGACTGGGAAGTCAAAGGAATGGGTTTCCCTAACCTCTCAAATTTGAGAAATGTGAAACCCCGATGTAAACTTCATTTCGGAGTTTCGGATATTGGGACTTTGAAGTGACAAGAACACTGAACCACAGGAATGTCGAAATCGCGAAATGATCTGAGCCATCAGATCAAGGTTTGATGTGGACCATTGATCCAACCCCATTTTGGGGTTTCGGATACCGGAAGTTGGAGTGTCGAAACACTTTGCAACAAGAACCCCAAAATTGCAATATGCGAAATCGCGAAGGGATCCGGATCGTCGAATCATCTAGAGTGTGGACCGTTGATTCGACTCCATTTCGGAGCTTCGGATATTGGGACATGGAGCATAAAGAAAATCTACCATAGGAATGCCGAAATCCCAAAATGCCGAAAAGCAAAACACGTTTTGGCTCAACCTATGGTCGCAAACATTGGTCACATCGACGGAAGATGAAGGAAGGAGCTAGTTCAGACAAGCTTCATTTCAGATTTTTGGGGATCGGGACATGGAGAGTAACGGAATATTTACCACGAGGATTCTGAAATACCAAAATGTGAATTATCAAAATAAATGCAATATCACATGAAGTCAATCCAATGGTGTAGGGGATTTTGGGCACGATCGGAGGGCTAATGTTGCTCCTCGCGGTCTAACTGTTAGAAACCATTGATGGTCTCTGCCAAAGGATTCAAAGAGACCTCTGTGTGATCGCCAGAGGAGCTGAAGGGTATCCAAGCTTCTTCTAGTGAATGAAAATGATTCTTAAAGGGACTGAGAAGTGGATGAGCATTGAAGTTTGTAACTGAAGAAGAAAGTATAAGCTCGACTATGCTAGAGAAGACGAAGAGTCTTGTCTGCTAGAGAGGTTGAGGAATCTCATCATGACATGCAGTGATGCTGAACGCATGGGAAAACTACCAGAGAAGCTGAGAAGTCGTAATGATGATCAGATAGAGCACTCACTATGAAGAGATGTAGAAGCATTGCGCATATTGCATGCACAAGGTGGATAGAATCTATAAGAACATGGCATAGAGAAGTGATGATGTTGTTGTTGTTGAGGTGAAGTAATGCATGTGTGAGGAAGTAAAGAGGTGGTGCAACAACTGAAATGAAGAGGAAAAAAAAGGTGAATTGAATGGGAATGGTACACAGATCACAAAAGGTAGAAGAATAGAATGGGCAGTGGATGCATGCTGGAAGACAGTGAGGAAGACTGAGTAGCAAAATCTTGCAGAACAGTGATGAGACTGGTAAGCCGTTATTGAACACTATATCACTATAATTGGTTTCAGTATTTCATATTCAATTCCAGGGTGGTTGGGAGGTGCTAGGGAGGACTGTTGTCCTTAGAGGTTCAAGTGGGTGCTTGAACATAGGGAGTTGCAGCTTCCTTCTAGTTGCAGACAGAGAAAATAGGGTGGCAGGGTTGTCTGTTATACAGGTTGGAACTTGTGTAACTGGAAGTTGGTGCTTCCATTTAGTTGGTGTTGGAACATTAGGGGAGTTGGTGCTTCCTTCTAGTGGGTGCTAGAGAAACAAGAGAGTCGGTGCTCTCAAACAAGTTGAAGCTTGTAAAACAGAGGTAGAAACCTCACATTGAGTTGGTGCTCAGTTATAGATGATGTACATAACTTAAAAGACTGCCTATCATTTCGAAGAAGAAGAGGGTTTCTCCCTTTATGGGTTTCCTCGTGAAAATTTGTCTCTGTGTATATCTTATGTGTGACTGGTGCTCATTATTTTTATTGTCCATATATTGTATTATGTTGATGATCACTTGAAGAAAGATTAAGAATGTATTAATATTGTTAAGATTGTTTAAGTACAATAACAACTGATTCACTCCCCCTCTCAGTTGTCTTAGTAATTTCAACAATTGGTATCGGAGTGGGTTCCTTTTAATTAAAAGTTAGATGTGTAAGCTTAACCATGACAAGTCATGAAGGGAATTCAACCACTAAGCCTCCTCTGTTTGATGGAACAAATTTTGCCTTTTGGAAGATTAGAATGATAACATATTTAATGGCCTTGGGTGTTGATGTTTGGGATGTAGTAGAGACTGGATATACAAATCTTGTTGTGCTAGCCTCCAAGGACGATAAGTTAGAGTTTAGTTTTAATGCTAAGGGAATGAATGCTATCTTGAATCGACTTGCTGAAGCTGATTTTGTAAAGGTGATGCATCTTGAAACTTCCAAAGCAATGTGGGATAAACTTATCAGCAGTTATGAAGGAAATGAGAAAGTAAAAGATGCCAAACTTCAAACATACAGATTGAAATTTGAAAAACTAAAGATGAATGAAGATGAAACAATTAGTAAGTATTCTTTAAGAGTTGAAGAAATTTTAAATGCCATGAAGGGTATTGGTGAGAAGATTGAAGAACCATTTTTAGTTCAGAAGATTTTAAGATCTCTGCTTGATAAATTTAATTCAAAAGTCTCTGCAATAGAAGAACTAAGTGATCTTAAAACTCTGTCCATTGATCAAATCCTAGGAACTCTAAATGCATATGAAATGAGAATTAACAAAGATAAATCCAGTACTAGAGAAGCATCTTTTAAAGAAAACAAGAATACTGATTCAGAATTAGATGATATTGTGGAAAAATTTGTGAGAAGGTTAAAGAAAGGATCAGGAAAATATCACGGGAAGTTTCCCTTCAAATGATTTAACTGTGGTAAGATAGGTCATTTTGCATCTAAGTGTCCCCATTAGAAAAAGGACTAGAACTCTGAGGATGAAAAGAAGTACAAATACAAGAAATATAATAATAAGAAAAGTTTGGTTGCAAATAATGACAATTCCTCAGAAGACACCGATAGTGACTCTTCCTCTGAAGATAAGGAAAATGACTTCATGCTTATGGCCAAAGAGGATTATGAT
>SNQJ01S0034235.1:148360-159702 GCA_010110895.2 Picea sitchensis | reverse complement strand
AAGAAGAGCAAGTGTGATGCTCATGAGTTTGATACTATATCAATCTAAAAATAAAGACAATGAAACATTTTTTATAATTACATCTTAAGGAATTCCCTTTTATAATTACATCTTAAGGCATTCCCTCTCATATAAGTGGATGTCTTTGGATGGGGCAAATATTTTTTAAGTTGTCTTGTGTATTGCTAAGTTGTTGATCGCAAAACCCTAGACGTTTAGGGTTTAAGAAGGGTTTTGTCCAAGTTCGAGTTGAGTGAATTTGGAATCGAAGGTAAGCCTCCTAATTTTCACTAAGAGTGAGTTTAAATATCCCTACTTTGATGTTTTGGTAGGACTCTATGATGCTATTTATTGGGTTTTTTCTTTTACGGATTATTTATTAGGATCGTGTAAAGGGAATTACAAGGTTTTATTAGTATATAATTGATATATTGACCTTTTTGAAAATATGTTATTAGTCAAACATGAGTCATTAGTTTGTCAATTGTTATGTTTGAGTAATATTGAATATTTGGTTTATGGTTTTTTTTTACTTATGGATTAATTGAAAGGATAATACATATGGAAACACATGGACACCATTAAAGGTTTTTTGAATGTTTAACTGATGTAGTAATGATATTGAGGGTTGATTGTCCTGGTGTTTCATATTGGAGGGGCACAATGGATTTTGCAAGTATACTTGAAGATTTCTTAGGAATATTACGGCAAAACATACTAGATAAAATACATTAGCACTCATTTTCTCTCTGTTTGTAACATTTCATCTTCTAATAATTTTGCTGGAGGTACATTTAAAATGTGTTCTCTACTTCTTCTAAGATTTTTCTATTTTCAATGTTGTGAGAGAAACTAAGTTATTATAACCAATTCCTTTGGCAATGCTTTCAAGGGGAATGGATGACCAATCCTAAAGAGAAGATTTTAGTGAATTTGGTGATTCCACATAAGGTATGTGACTCTAATGCAGTAGTGTTTTATTGGTTGGTAATTTCCCTCTTTTTTCATAAAGTGGGATCTACTTTTGGCTTCACTACCATGACCAAGGGGAGGGGTATCTTTTTTATCAATTTGAACTCCAATTTTTGCACATGGTGATATTCATTGGGATATGTCGGATATTTCTTCTATTAAGTTTGTTGGGACTTCCACTAAATTTAAAATGTGATAGTTAGTTATATTAGCTACATGGGTTCATGAGCATGGGGTAAATTTGAACTAAAAGTGCTTTGATTTAACTAATTGATCAGAATATGCTTGACATGACACTAATGGATAGTTCAATTTTTGTGTTCAACAACAATTTCTTCTTATTTTATGTAATGAATAATAAAATATATTAATTGAATGCTAAATTTCATTTAGATTGCACTATATTTATATTCGACATAAACGATGGAATATCAAGAGGATTTTGTTTCATGAGTTTTCTTTCATAAGGGGAAGAAACTTATATCTTATCAACAATTGATGGAAAGGTAAGTATTTAGGGAAATCATGGTAGACAATTTTTTCAATCTTATATAGGATGCTTGAAGATTATCCAATCAACTTATTTAATGATTTTACCTTTGTTCATCATTATTTATAACTATAGAAATATATTCTATTTAAAATTCTTTCTACTTGAATATATGAAAAAAAAATACAATCTTCCCAACTACATGTGTAAGTAATAATTTCATAAAAAACACACCAACTATTAACTGGGGCTTGTCTCACTAGGTTGGAGAGCCAAATTCTAGAATCCCTCTTATATAAGTTGTCTTCATATGAGACATTTGTTGCACCATGTCCATTGATTTTGCTAGATGGCCATAGGATGCTTATACACCATCTCTTCCTACTATCCTTCCATTGAAACTCAATTCCCCTCGTCCCTTCATTTTCTTCTTCTCCTTGTGGAATGGAGGTGGTGATGGCTTCAATTTGTTCCTTCACCTACCTCAATATACTCTCCTCGCCACATTCATTGAAAGAAATTTTGGAATTTTTGTCTTTCTTTCAAGAGGCACTTGTGTTAGCCTATGGCTTACCTTAACCAATTATTAATTTTAAATTGTCACCTATATTTCTATTATTCATTTTGGATATTAGTAATATATCCACAAGTGATGACTAATGTGTTAGTTAAGATTCCCTAGCCTAGTCATCATGCATGATTTTAGGATCTAAAGGAAATCTCTCTATGAGGTGGCATCACCCATTGTACTATAAATATGTACCATTGGTGTGAATACATTAAGGTTGTGGCTAGTGAGCCTTTTCCGCCATCTTGTTGTTCTTATGCATATTTTATCAATTGGTATCAAAGATTCTTTTTTTTTATCAACTTGTAATGTTTGTAGATGTTGAAACCTGTAAATGTCACCATAAAACCTAGATTCTCTAGTACTCCATTGTAACAGAGTGTCTTTAGTGCCAAGCTTCATCAAATAACCACATGGAATTATGTTTGATGTCAAGATTATAGATCAAAAATAGAAAAATGTAAGTTTGGGGAAAATTCCTATGAACTTTAAAATGGGTGAAATTGAAGAATGTCAAAAATGTGAAATTGTTGGGTCTTCAGGAAGTATTGTGCCCATTTATCTATGAAAAATGAATGAACATGAATTCTATAAAAAATCAAAATCCCTGCATTTGTCTACTTGGATGTTATCATAATCAAAATTTATGGTATTTCAAGCCTTGTTTTTTGCAGTTCTCTTGTGTATTCAAAATTCAGGGATTGCAAAACCCTATGGGTTTAGGGTGTAAGAAGGGTTTCTTCCAGGTTCAAGTTGGGTGACTTTGGAATTGAAGGTAAGATTCCTAATTTACACTTTCATTGAGTTCCACAATCCTTTCATTGATATTTTACATAGACTATATGATGGTATTTGTTGGGTGTTTTCCTTTCTGGGTTATTTATTGAGGTCATGCAAAGGGTATTACAAATGTTTATTAGTGTCTTGATGTAGTGAGTGTATACAATTTATTTGAATTCAATTTTATTATAAATCTTGGGAATTGATATCTTGACCTCTTTGAAATAAGCTATTGGCAGGAATGATTTTAAGGATGGAAATTTATTTTAAAATGTAGAAACTTTAGCGAATCTTACTTATCCTTCATATGCCAACTATAAATGCTTGGTGATATTTTTGTAAAAATATTCAAATTTCTAAGGATTTTATATAGCTTTTATAAAATTTTGACAATTTTTAAGGTAAAATAGTTTTATCCTATAGAATTTGGGAGAATCATTTTTAAAATAGCAAATCTCGGTTTTGAAAAAACCATGGAAAATTAGCCCATGAGCGAAATTTATCCCCTAAAATCATCCATGCTATTGGTAAGTAAAAGAGTCACGAGTCTCTCATATGTTTTTCTTGAGTATTGTTGACAATTTGGCTCATGGTTTCTTTTTATTTATGAATTAATTGAAAGGATTGTGTATTTGGAAACACATGGACACCATCAAAGGTTGATTTCTCATTATTTGTATGTTTATCTATTGTAGTAATTATATTAAGGGTTGATTGGCCCTTCTAGGTGTTTCATATTGAAGGGTCACAATGGATTTTGCAGGTAGACTTGGAATCCTACTTAGGAAATCTATAACAAAACATACTAGATCAAATACCTCAACACGCTTACTTTCTCTCTATGATTTTGTTTGGAACATGGCATCCTCTAATATTTATGTTGGACATACATTTAAACTCTAAACTCTACTTCCTCTAATGCCTTTTATTTTCAACATTGTGAGAAGAACTAATTTATTATAATTGATCGCTTGGGCATGGATTTCATGGGGAACATATGAGAAATCCTTGAGAGAAGCGATTATTTAATTTAGCGATGTGATAAAAGGCATGTGACACTAGATTTTATGAACCAAACTCCAAAATAGTCAATGGATATTAATCCACTTCGAGCAGGAAACCTCCTTTTACAATATATCAAATATAAAACACAAGACGAGGTGATATTAAAACAATGTCTCTTTGGTATATATATAGGAGACCAAGGAAACATTTATAATTAAAAGGTCTAGTTGATAGTACTAATCTAAAAATATAGATACAGTTGAATATTTAGTGCTTTACATGGGAATTTTTGATTAACATGGGGCTTTGTTTAGGGGATTAGTGTACCCTTATCCTTCAAACAAGTGTTTCCCTCAATAGTTGATTAGTTGTGGATGTTTTTGCATTGATAAATCATCTTCCCATGTAGCTTCTTCCATTCATAGGTTCTTCCACTTGATGAGGTATTGAGTAATTGCTCAATTTTGTAGTTGCTTAACCTGTATTTCAAGGATTCTTTCTAGTTCTAGTATGATTTTACGTTCTCCATTGATCTTTAGAAAAATAGTTTGAACTAGGATCTTGTCATCAATTATCTTGTTTATGAAATAAACATGGAAGGATGGATGTACATGTGAACATGGAGGTAACTCCAATTTGTAATTCATACTTACAATCCTCTGCAACACCTTATAGAGATCATAAAACTCGGGTGCTAATTTATTGTCCTTATTTTGTTTCTTGAGGGACATTTTTTTGTATCGTTGTAATATTAAAACATCCAAATCCCCCATAATGAATTCCCTTTCATTGAAATATTGATATGCTTCTTGTTTCATCATATTTTGTGTTGTAACCAAGTTTTCCTTCAATAGTTTGAGAACCTCTTGTTGGTTCTCTATGTGATCCTCCACTTCTTGAAACTTTTATTTCCCTTTCAAGGGTGATATGATGGATGGAGGATGATATCCCTAAAGTTCCATAAATGGGGACATTTTTTATGAAGTATGGAAGGATTTTTTGTACCCTCATTCAGCTAAGGGAAACCACTTGACCCATTGTGTTTCTTTATCATATGCAAAGAAACGAAGATACCATTCTCAACATCTATTCACAATATCAATTTTCTCATCAGATTGAGGATAGTATGAGACGCTATGAGCCAATTCAGTACCCAAAAAAGAAAATAATTCAGTCCAAAAAATTCCTGTGAAAATTGGATCTCTCTCACTTACAATAATATTAGGGATTCCATGTAGCTTATTAATTGTTTCCATGAATACTATATGAATATTGTACATTATTAAAAGGATAAGAAAGGGAAAATAAATGGGCATAATGTTTGAGTTGATCCACTACTACCATGATGACATTCTTTCCTTTAGGCTTGAGTAGACCTATAATAAAATCCATTGAAACCTCTTCCCAATGTTGAATTGGTATAGCTAATGATTGTAGGAGAATTGGTTTATTGATTGTCTCTCCATTTTACTTTTGGAAAACCACACAATCAACCACAAAATTTTGTGCATTAGTTTTAAGACCTTCCCAGAAAAAGTCATTTTTGATCATCTGATAAGTTTTCTGGAACCTTGAATGTCCTCCTATAAGAGAAGTGTGAAATTCCAAAAGGGACTTATATTTGAGTTGGGAATTCTTACATAAATATAAGTGATCGTCATACCACAATAAAGCATTGTTCCATAAAAATTTATCTAATGCACTCAGGTCCTCCTATAGTTGTTTAATGATATTACATACCTTTTGATATTACTCCCATTATATCATTTCATCTTCCACCTAATCATCTTGCGGAATGGAAATAGCACACAATAAACCCTCGACACCTTCTTCTTTCCTTGAAAGTGCATATACCACCATATTTTTGTTTCCTTTTTTGTAGATAGTTTGAAATTCATAACCTATCATCTATGTAACTGAATTATGTTTCTCTTCTAAAGATAATAATTGTTCCAAGAAGTACTTCAAACTATAATGATATTTTTTTATTTGAAGTGTCTTCCTCTTAGGTAAGGGTTCCCATTTCTTAACTGCATGTAGGATGGACAACATTTCGTTTTCATAAATGGGTTTGAGTAATTTCGTTCCTTTCAGATGGATATTTTTATAGGAAAGGGTGATTCTTTATTGCATTAAAATTGCACCAATGGCATGTCTTGAGGCATCAAATTCCACAATAATGGTTTTGTGAAGTAAGAGGTGGTGTAACGACCCCATCGTTATGACTACATGCGACACAACACAAAAGATTTTTTTTTTTTGTTTTAAGCGGGAAGACAATAAAAACAACAATTAATCAACACAACTTGATGACGAACACAGCATACACATTCAAGAAATAGACAACAACGAATCGACATACTAGCACATCATGCAACTGGACAAAACTTGCGATAATCAATAGACAAATAATAATGGCTACCCTCTTGCCACAAGCAAGACAATGCCTACAAGCTAAAGGATAACATCAACAACTCAACACATTGGCTTCGATGATCAGTACCTAGAACCCTCTATGGTGTGAAAAACTAAACACATTAAGGTGTTATAGAACCAAGTACCAACATCTATTACAGTGAATAAAACACCCATGCTGGGAAGCACAAGGCTCCGGCCAGGTTATCGTTCGCATCTATCCAACAGGGCGCTCCATCAGCCCCTCATCAGGAATCATGCCGTCACAAGGTGATAGGTGTGAAAGTAACCATGGCGCATGTAACATTTCTAGACCTTTAACCCAATATGAATCCAATGTGCTAGGAGACCGAATTAACTATAAAAAATACAAGAAGATTATACCCAAGCACCCAACCAAGAAGTCAACAAGATGTCAGGTGACATCATTCAATAATTAAATTGTGCAACCAACCGAATAATTATTGTTTTTGTATGAGGCATGTTTCAAGGAAGTCTCCCTCACTATAAATATAAATAATATTGATATCAATTTATCCTAGGGGTATCAATAAAAAAATGAAATAATTTAAGCTAGAATTACTCATATGAGAGGCAAGTTTCATTCTCAAATCAGAACTAGGATAACATAGGCTGAAAAAACCATCTGAAGAGTGAATATATTCAATGGAATTGTTATTATAAGGACTATGTTATCGGTTACATTATCGATTTAAACAATTATCACAGACCATTTAAAGCCAAGGTCTGATAATCCCAAAATTATCTATCACAAGCTGTGCTACAATGATGACTCTTGTAAACTTAAACAAGATACTACCACTTGAAAATTAAAAAGGTCATCTTCCAACCATTTCCCATCCCAACAAAATATAAAAATAAACAAAAGGCACCTCATCATTGTAATCACAAATACAACAAGATGCATATTTACTATAACCAGAAATAAATCAAATATGTTTATCATCATAAACAACTTAGACAAATAATTACAAGCATACGCCAAAAGCCACTGCTCTATGCTTCCGATAGAGATGCACAGCTGCAATATCCATAAGGAAATAAGGCCAAAGTGAACACACCAATACATAATTTGATGTATTATATTGGGTCTTCTTCCATGACATAATGTTCAATTAAAAATGCATTGACATCGCGGGCAAGATGTTTACTTCCAAATTAAAGCCAGATATGGCATGAATTATGATTAATGAATACTACAAACTTTTGTAATCTTAAGGTAACAAGCATATAGATTTGGTCATATACTGTGTTAAGGTAAAAACGACATAAAATGTCGCTAACTGTCAAGTCAATCCTTCAATATTAACCGCCAACTAGTCATAACTAAAGATGTAAAAGTAAATAGAACTCCCTTAAAAAGTACTCGTACAAACAACATGACAATTTTTCAAATGCTTCAAGGAGGAAAAATAACCGTCACAAATTAGACTTGACGGAATTATAAAAGGAAAACGAAAACATTAATAGGTAGTAAAAATTTGAGGCTTGGTTCCCAATGTTATACAGAGGAAGGCTTTGCTTGTTAAAAAGAAGACATGCAACTAACAACTAAATCATAACTATATCGCTATGATCATATCGGTGTGTATATATCATTAGGTAAATAACATCAAGATCCATAACTATACGATAATTAAATATCTCTGTGTAATTATATTTATAATGGAATTTAAAACTCTTCCAAAATTAAGTCTCTACTAGCAAATTCAGCATGTTAAATACATTCAAATGGAAATTAAAAACTCTATGAAATTAATCTATGTCAGTTGTGTAATAATTTAATCATTGTGTAATAATTCGCAGTGGTAATAATCCTTGTGTAATAATTCATTTATAGTAATAATCATTGTGTAAACTCTACGAAATTAAATACATTTCATTTAATCGTTGTGTAATAATTCATTTATAGTAATAATCGTTGGTAATACAAATGTTATTTCAATTGCTATACTATATTTCAATTCGTTGTCTATATATAAATACTATTTCATTTGCGAACCAAAACGCAGAAGTAAAATAGATCGTTGTCTAAAATTGAAAATCACAGAGTTTAATTATGAAATTGTTTAAGTGCAGGGATGATGTTGAACGCAGACATAAATTAAATGTAGATATTAATCATACAACGAAAATATAGAGTATCAAGCCCCAATTCGCTGATTGGGTACTGTGTAAAAAGGCTAAGTTAAAATGGGTGAAATCATTGGTAGTTACTGGGTAGATCGCTCAAAAATTCGTGGGTTACATGTTGTGTAAAATTACAAGAGAAACGGGGGGGTGAATGTTGTGATATAACAATAAAAAATGCAGAGGTTTATCCTTTCAAAATCTAGAATCATCAAAAAATGCATAGATAATTACCATTCCTCAATGCAGGGTTTTATCATTCAAACTTGCAAAGTTTTATCAATCCAAAAATGAAAATATTGGGCCTTCAGAACTCAGAGGTTATCATTCAGAAACACATAGCTTTATCAATCCAAAACATAGAGATTTACCAAATCCTAAAAAATTGAAAACGCAGAGAAAATCATAGTTTAATCAATCAAGACGCGAAGATACTCAATCATAGGAAGGCCCAAATATTAGGGGTTAATCATAAGAGAAAAATTCAGAGATAAGTAAGGGTTTGATAATTGGGCAAAATTTATAATTCACCTATTATCCAGGCACAGGAAAGAAGGGAATTTGAATCTATAGGTCTTTAAACACATGAATGATGACCATTGATTTGGCTCCTGGCCAACTACTCAGGCACATACTAATAACTAAAAGATAAGGGACGGAAGATAAAAACACAATCCACATCCATATCTTCTCTGTGGAGAAGCAAATAATGAAATAAAAGCGCAATCAAGGAATGAAGAAAACGTCCGTAGGAGATACAAGAATGCAAGCACGGTTTGAGTCTGGAGTTCATTTTGGCCACGTGAAAAGAGACAATAACTCATAAATAGAGGATACAGTGGATAGTGAGGGTTATTATTGAATAAATCAAGCAACAAGATATTATAATTATAGTAGGAATGCATGTGCAAGAAAGCTCATGTCCATGAAATATTCAACCGAGTACATAAAAACATGTATAAATTGAGTTCAATGCAAGTAACAACTATAATAGGCGTACCTTACCCAAATGTGAATGCTCCAAAGTTGTTGTCCTGCATGCGCTCAATCCAGATCCCACTTTTCAACCGATGTGGCCTCACAGGTACCTCCCAGCCAACGCTCGGGGTAATCTTCTTCCCCCTGAGTCCCCCAAGCCTCTAAGGGGCCATGCACACAATACCAGAGAATTCTAGCACCCATCTCACCTTGCAAGGTCGAGCTACCACTTGTTACCCAAGATGGGTATCCCAACTCCTACAAGAGAAAGTTAAATAAAAGTAAAATTTCAGCAGCATAACTTTATGCAAAAAGATCCCATCAATACTCCTCCTCCTCCATCCTTTTTATAGAGTGTTTAAGTAATTAGTTTCCCAAATTATCATTAATTTCCTTTTTTAGTTAATTAATTTAGAAAAACCTCCCCTGTACACATGTCACCCATCCCCTAGTTGCACTAGAAAACCAATTGTATTAATTAATTAAATATTCATATTTCCCTCACCCACCTAAAAGTATTCCTAAAAAAGCTCTTTGGTGTCCCAATATTCCCTTAAAAATATTAAATGACTTATGCCTTACTTAATTCCTAGTTTATTTCATAAATAGAAAGTTCTCAAGGAAAGATTCCTTACTAAGTTAGACATTTAGTTTTTCTTTACATTTCCCCTTTTCTTTAAGTTTCCCCTTTTTCTTTTAAGTTGCCCTCTTTTTTCATTTTAAATAAAAATCAATTTATCAAGTGTAGATAAAACAACCATTTACTCTTTTCCCTCTTTAATTAAAAAATAATTTAGCAAGTGTAGATAAAACAACCATTTACCCTCTTTTCTTTTTAGCTATAAATTAAATTAACAAATGTAGATAAAAAAAACCATTCCCCTTTTCTAAAATTTTAATCCTCCATTATAGTTTTGACTTTAATAAATAAGTTTGAATTTATTACCCCCTTCTTGTTCCATGTTTATTTATTATTAATT
This sequence comes from Picea sitchensis, assembly GCA_010110895.2. NCBI lineage: Eukaryota > Viridiplantae > Streptophyta > Pinopsida > Pinales > Pinaceae > Picea > Picea sitchensis. The sequence goes on along the minus strand of SNQJ01S0034235.1, from coordinate 149,363 downwards.
TTCTTTTGACCACATGTTCTACTTATACCTAGGTTTTGATTTCACTAGATTGGGCGACATTTTTATTAGGGAAAATTGTTTTTAAATCTTACTTATCAAATCATTCATTTTTAGGCCGACCAGGTTTATTTACCTACTAGTTAAAACCACGACGTGCCCTTCAGGATGCACTAGGTGCTCCAAGGGTGCCACTCGCCTCTTTTTGTTTTCCTTGTGCAACGTGCCCTTCAATATGGACTAAGTTCTCCAAGGGTGTCACTCGCCTCTTTCCCTTTTCCTTGCGCGACGTGCCCTTCAGGATGCACTACGTGCTCCAAGGGTGCCACTTGCCTCTTGACTGAATTTGGTAGACATCAAACCCCTAGAGTCAATACTCCACCAAGTGATCTTGTGGGAGGCTAATGGCCTCTAAGGAATAAGGCCCCTACCTTATTTCACTCCCCTTATAATCATCGTGAGCGACTGTCACAGTTTTCCCCCACGGTATCATGGGTCTTCTCGAACTAGGTAATCGTTAACCTATAGTTCAAGCCATAGCGGGAGTGCTAGTAGACTATGGCAAGGATGTTTCCACACCTATCTCTCAATGTCTCTGGTTTTCCTATATGACCCCTCTACTCCACATGTGAGTTTGGTCGACAACCTATCGTCATCCTGCATCCATCAACGAATCATGTCAGCAATAATAACCAATCATCATAACATCCAGTCATATGTGCATATGCCATATCAACAACATTCAAACACAAATAGTCCACTTCCTAACTCAATTCAGATTCCAAGGGGTTTCATCGATGTCTCTGCATATTCAATGTCAAAGTCCTTCACACTCATGAGAACCTAGTCAATATCCCCTATTTATGTAAATGCAATGTCTTGATTAAGGTTGGTTGTCATTGATGTCAAACCTTGAAGAAAGACCCATAGCACAAAGGTTTGGGTAATGGACCCAATATTGTTTGATGTAAATATGACTCATTATTTTTTTGTCATTGTTTATAAG
>SNQJ01S0034235.1:109341-148350 GCA_010110895.2 Picea sitchensis | reverse complement strand
ATAAGAAAAAACATTCTGTGGTTTTCTCCCGATTTGGGTTTCCACGTAAAACAATGGTGTACTGTGTATGTGTGTGATTTTTTATTTCTTACTGCTCATTATTGGATAATAATTCTACATAGATATAACATTTGAAGAAAAATGATTATAATTACGCTATTACTGATTCACCCCCCCTCTTAGTAATCCAACACAATGAAATAACATATCATCAAATCCATAATATCCCATAATCATAATCAAAATTACCAATAAGATAATAACCCACATTACTTTCATGTAGGCATGGTTCTAGGTAGATCGTGAGTGATATGATTTCAGTGTTGCATCAGAGTGTTTCCATCAATGCCAAAGGGGGAGATTGTTGATTAAGGTTGGTTGTCATTGATGTCAACCCTTGAAGAAATACCCATAGCACAAAGGTTTGGGTAATGGACTCAATATTTTTTGATGTAAATATGACTCATCATTGTTTTGTCATTGTTGATAAGAAGTAAATATGGATGAACTCCAAAGTGGTCCCCTTATGGTGAAATCCCTCATGGGAAGACGCTTTGTGGAGTAAGATAACCCATGCTTAATTATGGAATAATGAGATGAAGGAAAGTGAATTTGTCAAGTAAAATATCCTATATGGATAGTGCTTGTCATGTCATTTCCAGTGGTATGTGGAACGTCACATAATTCCTCACTGTTAGAGAGTTATGGCCATGAGAAGTTGGAGACCCCAGTTTTGGGTAATGGACCCAAGTTTGTTTGATAGGTAACGGTATGAGTTATGCTATATTTTATGATAATACTAGTTTATATGGATAGTACATGTCATGCCATTTCTGTTGGTATGTAGAACATCACATAACTCCTCACGGTTTGAGAGTTATGGCCATATGAAGTTGCAGGACCCTCATATGTCATCTAGAAGCCCCAAAAGGTCAAAGTAATCAAAGTGGTTTAAGATATTTTAAAAGGTAAATAATAAAGTGAAGTGATGAGGGTATTATAGTTCAAACTGAATAGAAAATAAATTATTTCAATGATAAATTTAATGGAGAAATTAGAAGTGGACCCAACCCTAAGATAAGGAAAGTGGGTCGAGTGACCTAGAAGATGTTTTTAAGGAAGCTACTTGGAGAGTATAAATAAGAGGAAAGGCTCTCTCATTTGAATTACACTTGAGAATATTGAATATCTATATGTGTCTGAGGTAACCAAGGATATCTAAACCAGAATTCTGAGTGAAGGTGAAAAAAACAAGGCCAAAATGCAAGGAAGGATAAATTCTTTTGATGCTTCTTTCTAAGGTATGTTATTTACAGGTCATCTCACCATTTTCACTATAACTTTTTTTCTATAATGATTTAGATTGTGAAATTTCTATGCGAGTGAGAAAACATATCCAAGTATCCGTGGTAAAACATTTATCTTATGGGTCATTGTATTTTGGGAGTTGCACTCCACGTAAAATAGGGTTTAAGGCCAGTCCTGAAACTAGTCAAAACCAGGTGTTTTGGGTAAAAACGTCATAACTTATTCATAATAGATTCACATTCAGTGAGAAAAAATGTTTTGATTAGGGGAAATTATTTAGTATGTTGGGTAATAGTTTCAAATCAATTCACCAAATACTTTGTGTGGGGCACGCTCTACAAGGTTTCTCTCTAGAATAAGCCAGAATTCAACAAGGTATGCCATTTTTTCTATAACTCCTCTTCTGAGAGGTTCCAAGTAGGGACACTTGGAGGAATTGCATAAAAAAAACTGAATAAAATTGTGTATCAGTTTCATATCCTTATACATTACATGTTCAAAGTTATGATTACTTCAAGTCAGGGTTGTTTGACTAATCCAAAACTAGGCATGTGAGACTAAATAAAAGTTTGATGAAAATCCTAGTCTCTTGTTTTTAAAGTTAAGGAAGGTTTGCAGGAATGTGATCATATAAGCTAGGTACATGTTGGATGATGAAATTGATAAGGGCTTTTGGTTGTGGTACATGTTGAGTACATGGTTGAGACGAGTAGTTGATGAGTTGGTGCACATACATGAGGTGTATAGTTGATGATGTTGGTACATATTGATAAGTCATATTTGATGAGTAGTTGACAGATGATTGGTACATACTTGGTACGTGGTTGGATGCACTTGTTTATGGTACAGGTTGATTACAAGTTGAGGTACAGGTTGATGCATGGTTGATGCATGGTTCGGATTTATTGGTACAGGTTTACAGGGTTATATCTCATAGTGATAGTGTGACATTGGTTCCATCATTTTACTTCTACTTCAGGGTGGCAGGACGGGGCAAGGACAGGTGTGTTGTAGCCACCTTCCGGTTGTAGCTAGAGAACATTGGGGGTTGTAGCCTCCTTCTAGTTGTAGCCAGAGAATTGGGGAGTTGGAGCTTCCCTCAGGTTGTAGCCTGAGAAACTAGGGGGTTGGGGCCTCCTTCCAGTTGCAGCTGGAAAACAAAGGAAGTTTGTTCTTCCAATGAATGTAATTCTTCAAGACATATAAGAAAAACATTCTGTGGTTTTCTCCTGATTTGGGTTTCCACATAAAACACTGGTGTACTGTGTATGTGTGTGATTTTTTATTTCTTACTGTTCATTATTGGATAATAATTCTACATTGATATAACATTTGAAGAAAAAGGATTATAATTACGCTATTATTGATTCACCCCCCCTCTCAGTAATCCAAGACAATGAAATAACATATCATCAAATCCATAATATCCCATAATCATAATCAAAATGACCAATAGGATAATAACCTGCATTACTTGCATGCAAGTGTCCTCAAAACATAATTTTGATTAGTGCACACAACAACATGATGTTACATAAACCCCCTCTTGGTTTAAACTTCGTCCTGAAGTTTCACAGTATATAGGTGCCAAAATAAAGTGTATCACAGTATCATAAGTCTATCTATCAAACAAAAATCGAAATTGTTGACACATATCATATGCATCCTCCCAGGTCGTTGAGTGTGGACTATAGTTGTCCCACTGGACCTTGACCTGATCCACTGTTCAATGTCATAGCTGTCGAATGTGATGGTCTAGGATATAGATTAGCTCCTCCATGAGCACATCCTTGTCAGATATCTGTAAGGAACTCATGTCAATAACATCTGTAGGATCACTAATATAATTTCTCAAAACAAATACATGAAACAAATCATGCATACGCCTAAAAGAATCAGAAAAGGCTAGTTGATAGGCCACGGGCCCCTTATTTTCCACAATATGGAAAGGTCCCATGAACCTAGGATATAGTTTAGCACACTTTCCCAACTTTATAGAACTCTTATGTGGTTTCACCTGCAAGAAGACTCGCTTGCCAACTTCATAACTATGATCGACATGATGCGCATCGGCATAACTCTCCTGCCAATCTTGTGCTTCCTTGATCCTTTGTCTTGTTGTTTGTATTTGATATTTTGTTTATTGGATTACTTGTTTCCCCACCAGGACCATATCCTCAAGCCGATCCCAACTCAAAGGCGTTCGATACGGTCTCCTATAAAGAAACTCGAAAGGTGCCATCTTAATGGTGCTTTGATAACTGTTGTTATATGAGAATTATACCAGTGACAAAAATTCTTCCCAACGCTTTTCATCACATACATGTGCAACATATACTCCAATATTTGGTTTGTTTGCTCGCTCCTCCCATCTATATCTGGGTGATATGTGGTACTAAAGTTAATTTGGGTTTCCAAGGCCTCCTGGAAACTAGTCCAAAATCATCCAGGAAACACCGATCCTCGATCAGATATAATCCTCTTAGGCACACCATGCAGCCTCACAATCTCATTGATGAAAAATATAGCTATGTCAGGTGCCTGATACATCATACGCACATGAGTAACATGAGCACTCTTTGTCAGAGTGTTGACTACCAAAAAAATCGAGTCGTGTCTCCTTGTCATCAGTGGCAATCCAACAATGAAATCCATCAAAATGACCTCCCATTTCGATTCTGAAATTGCACATGGTTGTAGTAATCTCTTTGGATGTATATGTTCAGCCTTCACCTATTGAAATTCTAGACATCTTTACATGTAGTTGACTATGTTTTCCTTCATTCCTCTCCAGAAGAATAAGGGTTTAAGGTCTGCCCTCATCTTCATGACTCTAGGGTGAGCCATGTTGATGTAGGAGCATTGTACAAAGCCCAAATCACATGCCTAGCCAAAGGAATAGCTGGATGCATAGATGGAGAAAAGGGGCACGTTTTTATGAAAACGTTTTGAATTTGAAATCTAAAGCATTAATGTAATAGCTAGGAGAAGCGTACTCATATTTATGTCTTGAATATATGAATAGATCTAGAGGAATTACTCTCATCTTTCGGATGTAATAGGCATTTAAGTTTGTTAATGTAAAGTAGGTAGGTATGAATGTTAGATTAGACAGTTTAGAAGCAGGAGGGAAAATGGATATTGACACCCTCACCCTTGTATCATTGTAAATCTTTTGGGGATGATCATTCATAATTCATAAGCTGTAGAGATGTAGAGAAGAACCCATGTACAAGAGCACTTGATTTAAGATATGAAGCTTTGAATCAATGTTTATGGTGTTATGATGCTTACTGTTTACATTTGTTGAATGGTATGTTTATAGTTGATTTGTTTCTCTTTTATGCATTGTGTGTATGATTTCATGTTGAATGTATGAAGTCCGAGAGAGGAGAAGAATGAGTTTCAATTGTTTCTCTTCCTGAGAATTCCTGCAAGGAGTGCAGTGAACGTCCGCAAGGTGTGCGTTGACGATGGTTTGAGTTTTACCTCAGAAAGCTCAGGAGAGATACCATTGTTCTCATACTAGATGAAGTCTAGGTGAAGCACAGGGCTGTGCAAGGTGTGTGAAGGCCAGTTGAAACCTTGGGTTTTATAAATCCAGAAGGAAGGTTGAAGGACCACTGTTGCAAAGAGTGCACAGGGTCAGAGACTCAAATAACTAGAGGTTATTTGAAGATTTTCCACAAGGAGTGTGAGTAGGGATCCTTTTGGGAAGATTGAGTTTACAAGTGAAAGATCAAGAAGGATAACACCTTTGAAGTGCTCAAAGGGAGAGGGATATTGAAATCATCTCGTAGAAGTTAAGTTCAGGAGGGAGAACACCAAGTCGTTTGGATAGAGGTCATTGAGGAGTGCATCTGCTGGTCATAATTCTCCATATAGAACTTGCAAAGTCGCGAGGACCATAGGATCCAGAGGAGCTACAAGGTGGTTAGGAGTTGGATGAATCCGCCACCCTGACATCAAGAATCAACATGGACGTTGATCGTGGTCTGTTTGAGTCGTCAGATCATTTCAGGGATTCAGGATTCGCAATTTTGGAGTGCAGGCCAAAATCCTTGGTCACGCAAATTCCTGGATCGTGAAAAGGATTATCAGGTGTGGAATTTTGGAATTTCGGTAATTCGGGGTTCGGCATATCAGGAATTTTGATGACAAGGAACTAGAACCCTTTGCATTGAAAGTCCCAAAGTCGTGAAACACGGTGTGCCTTTGGTTTGGGATTTTAGCATTTCAGTTTTCTTGATTTTGGGAAGTAGAGGAGGTAGTGACTTTGGAATCGAGAGTTTCAAATTCTCGGTTCACGAAATCCTGAAGAGTGAAAGGAAAAATTTCCAAAAAGTCGATGGAAAATAGTCGTTGGGCACCAATTGGGTTTCAGGGTTTCGAGACTCAAGAGGTAGAGTTGCATGGTCAATGCAACTCCTGAAATTGCGAAAAGGGAAACATCGAAAAGGTGGGTCCCAAGTCTCAGTCAAAGGGCACGTGTGGCGGAAGTAAAAGAAGGGGTCAAGCTTCAGCAAAAATCTCGAAAGGCCATTGATCTCCCATTTCTTGGAATGTTGAGCCCATTTTGGCATTCTAGCATTTCGGAGTTCATTGAATCATAAGGGAAGAGGAATGACTGTTGGTTGTTCATTGAAAGTCCCAAAAGATTAAACTAGTGGGTAACAGGTGGCATGTTCTCATCACGTTGGAGAAGTCAACCGTCATTGACGTGTCGCATTTAGGCATTTGTCGAGAGATGTTTAAATACATCGGGACTCTCCAACTCCAAAAACCCGAAGTCCTTTGTGGCTTAAACAAAGGGTTGGATTAACCCTTGGAGTGGTTTTAGTGAAGATCCTGTGCGGATCTCGGCCCGAGGGCAGGGGGTCTGCGTCAAGAGTGGTATCAGAGCACAGAACAAATCCTTTGCTTTCTGTAGCAGAGAGAAAAGAGAAAAAATTTCAGCCATGCCTCTAAGAAGAAGAGATAGGCCAATGCTTGATCCAATAGTGGAAAGAGAAATGTGTGAGTTACATGTCAGGCTTAATGCTATGGATACAACACAAAGGTGCACAGTCGACGTTGGGGATATCAGTGAGGCTGAAAGTGAAAATGAAGCTGGAAACAAAGGAGAAGAAGTTGCAGTTGAAGATGTTGTAGACGAACGCCTATTCAGGACTGTTGCAAGGATAGGTGCTAGGGAAAAAATGGACATTCCCATGTATGAGAAAAACTTAGATGTTGAAGAGCTTCTAGACTGGATTATAGCTCTAGACAAATACTTTGACTATGAGGATGTCAAGGAAGATAAGAAAGTCGAACATGTCGTTACTAGACTTAAAGGGCATGCAACATTGTGGTGGGATGAACTGTAGGCTGACAAAAGTTGTAAGGGCAAGCAGAAAATCAAAAGTTGGGATAGAATGGTTGCAAAGATGAAAGCCAAATTTATACCCAAGGATTATCAAATCACTCTGTTTCGGAGGATGCAGAATTTGAGACAGAAGCTGATGTCAGTGAAGGAATACACTGAATAATTCTACAGGATAAACATCAGAGTAGTTCATGGGGAAAGCAATGATGAAAAATTTGCCAGGTACATGAATGGTATACGATGTGACATTCAAGATGAGATGATCATTATGAACATTCAAAATGTTGAAGATTCTTATCAGATAGCTCTAAAAGATGAAGAGAAGCTGAGTCGGAAACAAGGTCAAAGAGGCCGAGGTAGAAGTCAAGCCAGAGGCAAAACAATTGCGCAGGACAGAACTCAGAGACCTAAAGAAGAGGGAAATAAACCTCAAACTCATTGAGAGAGGAGGAAGCTCACAGGGAAGGCAGTATGATGATAGAAATACTTTTCCTCGAGCTAGAGGAAGAGGCAGAGGCAGAGGAGGTGAACTGAAATGCTTTGTCTATGGAAAAATATGACATAAATTCTATGAGTTTCCAGATAAGAAGAAATATGGTGGTGAAACTCACATTACCGAAGCTTAAGGATGGAATTTTGAGGTAGAAGACACTGAATATGGAATATCTTTGATGATGAGGAAAGTTCTCTTAAAACTAGAGAAGGAACTAGACAACCCAGCACAAAGAAATAGTTTGTTTCAAACTTCTTGTAAAACCAAAGACAGGGTATGCAAGGTCATAGTGGATAGCAGTAGCACAGATAATCTCATATCTACAGAGATGGTAGAGAAGCTGGAGCTGGAGACTATTTTACATCCAAGCCCATACAGAGTTTTGTGGATACAAAAAGGACATCAGGTAAATGTCACTAAACAGTGTTTAGTTGAATTTAAAATAGGAGGATATAAAGATGAAATATTATGTGATGTCATTCCCATGGATGTTTTTCATCTATTTCTCGGTAGACCATGGCAATATGAAAGAAATGTAGTTCATTATGGGAGAAAGAACACGTATACCCTAGAAAAAAATGGTAGGACTCACATGTTGCTACCAATTAAGGATAAAGAGGTGAAAATAGAGACAAGTAACACTATACTTCTCATGAGTGGGAAGGAACTTCTTGATGAGGTTAAGAAGAAGGAAGACACACAATTTATTGTGGTCAGGAAGCCCAAAATATTTTTGACCAGTACAAGGATAGATGATTTACCAGAAGAAATCCAGGAGTTGCTAGGAGAGTTTGTTGATATGGTAGTGGACAAACTACCTTGTTCATTGCCACCTATCAGGAGTATAATTCATCATATCGATCTTATACCTGGAGCCAGTTTTTCGAACAAAGAAGCATACAGATTGACGCCTCAATAAAATGAAGAAGTTAAGAGACAGGTCCGTAACTTAATGGACAAAGGATTGATTCGAGAAAGATTGAGTCTGTGTGTTGTTCCGACAGTGCTTAGCCCAAAGAAAGACGGAGGATGGAGAATGTGTACAGACTCAAGGGCAATCAATAAGAATACCATCAGATATAGGTTTCCATTTCCAAGGATGGACGACTTGATGGATTGCTTGAGTGGAGCAAAACAAATTTCAAAGATTGATTTGAAAAGAGGATATCATCAAATTCGAATGAGAGAAGACGATGAATGGAAGACAACATTCAAGAGAAATGAGGGGCTGTATGAATGGCTTGTCATGCCATTTGGCTTAATGAATGTGCCCAATACTTTCATGAGGTTGATGAACGAAGTCCTGAAGGATTTCATAGGGAAATTCGTCATTGTATATGTTGATGATATATTAATTTTCATCAAAACAAAAGTAGAACACTTAAAGAATTTAGTTGCAGTAATGAGGAGATTACAGCAGGAGAAATTGTTGATTAATATGAAGAAATCATCATTTATGAGGACATAACTCATTTATTTGGGTTTTTTTATCTCTGCAAACAAATTAAAAATGGATCTGGAGAAGGTAAAGGCGATTAAGAATTGGCCATTTCCGAAAGAGAGTGTTTGAAGTTCGAACCTTCCATGGTTTGGCTAACTTCTACAGGAAATTCATCCGAAACTTCAGTGGAATTAGCGCACCAATGATGGATAAGGTGAAGAAAAGACATAAATCTTTTCACTGGAAAGAGGAAGCAGAGAAGAGCTTCAACCTGCTGAAGAAGAATATCACTAAGCAACCAATTTTGGTTTTGCCATATTTTAGCAAGACATTCCAGGTGTTGGATCCGCCTTTGTTTTTTAGCCATTTTTTAAATTTTATATCTTAATGCTTGAAATCGAAAGTTGGTTTTGGTATTTTCCTTTATTTTCCCCAAAATCTCAGAAGTCTCATCACGCAAGAAGCGAAGGTTATCATACTCTTAAGGAAAGATTTACTTTTTTAATCGTTTAAATGAGTCTCTCCTTTTTTTTACCTCAGGATCTCGCATGTCGGAAGTTATAGATCACATAGTTTACAAGTCCCAAGGGGTGAAATAGTTTTAAAAAATTTACCCAGATCAATACCGAGAGTAAAGATACTCTAAACCACAGTTAAGCATCATCGGGATTTCATGTCTTGGAAATTTCTAGGTCCAAAAGTCTTACTGTCATAACCCCAATAGCCGAAACCGCGAGATTCTTGTTTTAGTAAGCTAGGTTAATGTTAAAGTTAAAAAGATTAACCGTGGCTAAGCTCTATTGGGAATTCGCAACTCAACATGTTTTCTCTCAAAATCTATACCTTCGAATCCCCGAGTCGCGAAGTCATGATATAATAAAAACGTAATTAATTAAACACTTAATCCAGTTTTATCTTCCATTTTAATGAGATCATATCATCGCGATCTCGTGATTTCACAACTCAGCATACGAGCCTCCCGGAAGCTATACCTTTGAATCCTTGAGTCGCAAAGTTGCGATATAAATAAAAATGTAATTAATTAAACACTTAATCCTGGTTATGTTTTTTATTAACCAAAGCTAATTATCGTAATCTCGGGTTTTAGAGGTTTAAAGGGTTAAAGTGAAAACTCCCAATGAGGTGAATGCCGAAAGATTAATTAACATTTAAAAAGGCTTGATTAATTATCATAAGCCAACATTTCCAGTGTTTTAATACGAAAATTAATATGCACAGTCTACGAGGCAATTTTAAAATTTCCTTGCACCAATTTGCATTACGAACTGTCAAACTTTATGACATTAATTGGAAATGAGGTGAATCGACAAGTAAGGATTTGGTTTTTTATTGCTAAATTTATATTTAAGAACGATTTGACCCTTCTGTTCCTAAGGACAACCTAGTTTTAAATGGTCAAAAACATGGATCTTTTATTTGTTGTCACAAATTTCATTTCTATTCTACATAGAGAAAACTTTTCTCGAACAAACTAATTTCTGTATGTATACATATTTTTATCGCAGGAGAGCTAAAGTAGAATACCCTGCCATGGCCCCATGAAAAGAATCTAAAGCCACTGTTGAGGTTTTGGGACAAGGTTCAGACAATGTTTTTGATACTTCACCTCGAAGTGTCGACTCTGTCAGGACCTGGTCATATATTTTTGAGGTTCTACAGTATTGGAAGTCTTGTCTGTCAGAGAGAGAGAGAAGCTAGAGAAGCTTGGGTCGCATTTCAAGAGGTTGTAATAGATACAACAAACAGGGAATCAACAAATAGTTCCAAGTTTTCCATTTTGGAACAGACCAGAGGTAATATTTTGTTGAAAGATTGGGAATGCAGCATATCAGAAGGAGAATTGCAAGCCAAGAAGGTAAGGAAATCCTGTGAAGAGGATTTTGGTTCTATAGATGGAAATCTGTTAGGCACTGATAGTGAGAGAAATGATGAGACACTAAGACAAATGAATATTGCGAAACTCTCATTTAATATAAATGAGAAGAAAGAAAGAGATTCAGTCGAAGTCTCACAAGTAACTCTGGCAAACATAGTTCAAATAGATAAATGGATTATTAAACCAAGTGTGCGATTGTGCACTATCGACACCCTAGACCGACAGATGGAAGAAAGGTTACCACAATTAGTCGGAGATTGTTATATTTTTTAGGCCAATTGTCAAGCGGAACCTTCTAGGTTGATATCTCGGCTAGTGGAAAAATGTGTCACTTGTACGGAGCATGCAAAGGGGCAGGCTTTTGGTACCAAATAAAGACACAGATAAAGAAATGAAATGATTGATCTCCTTCTTGTTGTAACTGAAAATCCTGGAACGATTGAGATTCCATCATATGTAAATCTGTATAAATATATAATAGAAGGAAGGAACAAGGGCTGGACCTTTTTAGGTCGATTTCAATAGAGATTTTCTCTCTCAAGAGTTAATATAAAGGAAATTTGAATATTCTCGATTCCGTCATGACTGTGTTATGAGTTTGTTTCCTTGTATTTCGTATTTAATTTCATTTCATATATGTATATGATGAATGTTTCGCTATAAATTAGTACAACCTCTACTATAGTGAATTAATTTTAGTTTTCTATATTGTTTACCATTTTTCCTCTGTACCGGCTATCAGCAGGTATAAGACCAGTGAACACTTTAGATTTCTATATATATTTTATGCTTCATCAGGTTATTTCTTTATCTATTTCTTCCTCTCTTTACAAGTGAGATTCTCTCTTGATAGGAGCCTTACATGATAGACAAATTAATGTTTTCTTACACCTCATACACATTTATTAAAATATAACTCAGTTACGTGAAAGGGTCTTTGGTTTGCACCCTATTTTCACTACCGGAGCTATAAAATCTCCTTTATATGACCGAAATCGAGACAACATCTAAAACATTTTGAGATTTTCTTATCATTTTGTTCCTCTATGACTGTCCCTGTGACATGACAGCCTAATATCGAACCTGGACGATCAGATCAAACACATATTTCCTTGAACCTTTTTGATACTATCATTAAAACAACCACTACCTGGGTGGAACTTGAACGTTCGTGGGTAGTGATTGAAAGGGACATAAACATCCAGGAACAGTTGGAAGCTAGACAACAACATAGAAATCAGCCCTAGCTTCCCTTGCCGAAGGTTGACATTTCTTCCTTCTCTACCCCTTACTCACTTTCGAATGCCTAGACACTGTACTTCTAAGCCTTAAGTATAGACTCTGGAACAACATCACCACTCGCTATCAGTAGGTATAAGACCAATGAACACTTTAGATTTCTATATATATTTTATGCTTCATCAGGTTATTTCTTTATCTATTTCTTCCTCTGTTTACAAGTGAGATTCTCCCTTGATAGGAGCCTTACATGATAGACAACTTAATGTTTTCATGCACCTCATACACATTTATTAAAATATAACTTAGTTACGGGAAAGGGCCTTTGGTTTGCACCCTATTTTCACTACCAGAGCTATAAACTCTCCTTTATACGACCGAAATCGAGACAACATCTAAAAAGTTTTGAGATTTTCTTATCATTTTGTTCCTCTATGACTGTCTCTGTGACAAGACAACTTAATATTGAACCCAGACTATCAGATCAAACACATATTGCCTTGAACCTTTTTGATACTATTATTAAAACAACCACTACCCAGGTGGAACTTGAACGTTCGTGGGAAGCGATTGAAAGGGACATAAACATCCAGGAACAGTTGGAAGCTATACAACAACCTAGAAATCAGCCTTAGCTTCCATTGCCGAAGGTTGACATTTCTTCCTTCTCTACCCCTTACTCACTTTTGGATGCCTAGACAATGTACTTATAAGCCTTAAGTACAGACTCTGGAACAATATATTTTTGGCGCCATTATCGGGGACCGAAGTTACGAAATCTGTTTCCTTGGGAAAACGACATTTTTCATTGAAAGTGTCACCGTTTGATAGTGAACAAAGAGTGCACACCTTTTAAAGGATTTCCAATCTTTCACTTGGAGACTCCACGATTAATAAGCTGGCATCTGGTCAAAGGAATACCAAGAAAAACCCGGATGGTAAACAGACCACACCTGTTACCGATCCTGAGAATATTTTAAAGGCGAGAGGCTCTCTTAAGCCGACCCCTGCAGTCTATCATCTTAAATAACCACAACTAAAGACCAAGATCTCTTCTGAACCTTCAACTTCACGCAGCCCTCTTTTCGACACTAAGGATCTAACATCAAACTGCTCCTAAGTTAGAAGTGAAACCTGTCCGATAACCTCCGTAGTACACAAAGGAAAAATCCCTATAGAAAATTCATCTGATGTCGATATATCGTGGAATATTCAGTTAAATTTCCTGACCTCAACCAGTCTCGAAGAATATTCCACACATCCATTTTCCACACCTGTTGTTTCTCCTGATTACATCTCTTGCAAGTTCGAAGAGCCAAGCCCTCGCATCCCTTACTAATCATCCTCAGATTTTTTGCCCCGCGAAGAAAGTAAAGATTCACTTTTAATATTCCAAAACCCCCTTTACAACTTTCCACTAATATCGATGGCAGTCGTCGGAGGGGGAGGTGGAGGGGTTGTCAGAGGAGGTGGTGGGGGTCCTCCTAGAGGAGGAGGTGGGGGTGTTCCTGGGGGAGGAGCTGGCGGTCAAGGGCTTGGCCCCCCTCCCAGAGTGTTTTCTAAAGTGGCAATAAGATACGCTCATTTGGTATTGCTCGTTCCTTTGCACGACCTTCCTGAAAATTATACAAAAAATTTGCCAAAATTCACTGGGGAAGGATATCTGACTGCAGCTGAACACATAAATTTCTTTGATCAATTCACAGACATCCTAGGTATTGAACATGAAGATGTGTATTCAAGGCTTTTTGTCCAAACCTTCGAAGGTTAGGTCCGAACTTGGTTTCAGAGTCTACCTGCAGGATCTATTTTGTCCTATGATGCCTTGGAAGATGCTTTCCTTAGATAATGGGGTGAAAGAAAGGACCACCTATACTATTTAACCGAGTTTGGGTATTTAAGAAAAAATAATTCAGAAACAGTTATGGAGTTTATTCAAAGATTCAACAAGGTGTATAACAAAACCCCAGCCGAGGTTAAATCGTCCCAACCCGCAGCCAAAGTAACTTTCGCAGGGGATTTTGAATCATATTTTGCACTTCTTTTATGGGAAATAAGGGGAGCTACTCTAAACCAAATGCAATATGATGCTGTAGAAATTGATTCAAATATGATGGCTTCTGGTAAGTTAAAAGCTAAAGTAGAAGCAGGAAACCGAGAAACTAGATGCTTTAGAGAACATGCAGGGTCGTTAGGGTCTAATAGATACACAGATGACAAAGTAGACAATATGGCCAAGATAATTAAGGAGCTGTCTAATAAGATATCTAGGATGGAGCTAGAATAGGCCAAAGCCGATTCTTTTGCCAAAAATGAATTCACGAGGAATCCCAATCCCCCAAACCAGCAAAGACAGATAAAAAATGAAGATCAGAAAATACAAACTCCCCTAAAGAATGAAAATTTTATAGGAGGGAATGATCTCCAAGATTTTGGAGATTTAGATGGTGATGTCACGAACTTGGGTGATGACTGCACACAACCTTATCTTACTAAAGAGGATTATGAAAAATCTCTAAACACTCAACAATCCTCTATTAAGGTTGAAGAAAGAGATTATACTGACCTTTGTAGTTATAAAAAAGAAATTGATATGATAATGGCTGAGGTCCAACCTAGGTATAACTTGAGATCTAAGAGTAAGCCCATTTCAACTACTCAACCTAAGAAAATTCTCCCAAGAGGTCAAAATTATGAGCCTACCTGGGAATAAACCGTGTTACCTAACAACAAAGTGAAAGTAGTAAACGCGCAAGAACCCGAAGTGGAGAATGTTGAGATTCAAACAGAGGAAACCGAAGAAGCTAATACAAATACACCTTTAACCAAGATCATGAGTAATAAGGAAGTCCAGACAAATAAGTTGGAAAAGAAGGATTCATAAGTCCCAACTAGAGAAGCAGACAAGGTGAGCGGAGTTTTCAGTTTTGAAAATGAGATAAATAAAATTAAGATTCCAATTCCTCTGGTAGAGTTAACGAAAAACCCAGTTTATCGAAGGCAGATTACCAAAGTGATAGGCATTTTAGAGCTAGAAAGACAATCTGACGTTTTGAACCTGGAAGATGATAAGCCCAACATCACTTTTGGTCCACATTTTGAAGGAGCCAAAGACACTGTTGCTCCCTTTTATATCACCTTAAACGTGTATGATCAATTGTTACATAATTTCATGCTAGACTCCGGAGCCTCACATAACGTGATGCCTAAAATTATTATGGATAGATTGGGCCTCCAGATCACCAGACCTTACGGAGATATTTACTCATTTGAATTGAGAAAATTTAAGTGCATGGGAATGATAAAGGATTTATTAGTTGCCCTGGCACATGTCCCGGTTAAGAGCGTCTTGATGGATGTGGTCATTGTTGATATTCCCCCCAAGTACGACTTACTGTTGTCTAGGTCATGGGGAGCCAAGCTGGGGGATTCTCTTCAACTGGATATGACGTACGCCACGATTCTTGTGTTTGGTGGGCAATATACTCGGTTGTACAGGGAGACGAGGTTAGCATATACAGTAAGCGACCCTCAAAATCCGAACAATTTCCCTATTTACATTGCAGATCAAGATTTAGGAAATTGTATCTTATCTTTTGACGATGGTTTAGATGGTTGTATAGAGGAAAACTATATAGAGCATGAAGAGTCAGGTAACATGACCAGGGATATGTGTAGCACCGGTATCTGGAAAATGTTTTTTGACGGTGCCTTGTCATGCGAAGGAGATGGTGCAGGAGTGTTTTTTTGGGGCACCTGAAGAAAGGTTCGTTGTCCCTTTTTCTTAGAGACTACAATGGGATATAGATTATACTAACAATGTATGTGAATACGAATCCTTGTTCTTAGGATTAGAGGCTGCCAGGAGGCTAAAAATAAAAAACCTAGAGGTATACAGAGATGTGGAGTTGATAGTCAAACAAATAAATCGACAATACCAGGCTAGGCATCCCAGATTAAGATCATACAAAAATTGTGCCTAGGATCTAATGGAAAACGTTTTCTTGTCTGTAAATCTCCACTTCATCCCACACACAGAAAACTTACAGGCTGATGCATTAGCTAAAGAAGCTTTAATTTCACTCCTCCTACAACCTTTAAATTGAAATATCACATAGAGATAAGACACAGACCATCTATACCAGATAATATCCAGCACTGGTAGGTTTTTGAGGATGATGAACAAATTAAGAAGTTTCTTGAAGTAGTAGGCAATTTTTCTGAAACTCACGCGGATCAAGAAAATTAGAATGACCATATATGGATCATGCAAGAAGGGGAGGACCCTCAATATTTCCAAGACAAAATCACAAATCATCGCATGCTGGTCCTAAAAAATAACCAGATTTCGAAAGGACTCATCCCTCTAGAAAGACTGTTTGATCAAAATGACATACCTATAAAATCCACCTCACAACCCCAACCAGAAGAGATTGAGGACTGTAACATAGGAACCAAAGAAGAGTCCAGGATGGTTAAAATATCTAAACTCCTCCCTCCTGAAATAAAAGGAAAGTATAAGGACCTACTCAGACAATTTAAAGACGTTTTCGCCTGGTCTTACGATGAGTTAAGAACTTACGACACTACTGTGATTGATCACAAGATACCTCTAGAGCCTAGGGTCAAACCCTTTAGACAAAATCTTAGGCAGATCAACCCTGTTTTATTGCCTATGGTCGAGAGAGAAGTGAAGAAGCTTTTAGAGGCAAAAATTATAGTACCTCTGAGATATTCCGACTAGGTGGCAAACCTGGTCCCGATCAGAAAAAAGAGTGGGCAAATTAGACTGTGCGTGGATTTCAGAAATCTAAATAAGTCCTCTCTTAAAGACAACTATCCACTGCCTAAAATGGATCATGTGCTAGAAATGGTAGTTGGGGAGAACATAATGTCTATGATTGACGATTTCTCTGGATATAATCAAATTGCCATGAATGAACAAGATAAACAAAAAACAACTTTTACTACCCCTTGGGGTACATTCATGTATGATAAAATGCCTTTCGGTTTGATGAATGTAGGAGCCACATTCCAATGCGCTATGGACATCACTTTCATAGGAGAGAGGGATACGTTCGTAGTCATCTATCTCGATGATTTGACAATTTTCTCCAAATCCGATGAAGAGCATTTGGTACATCTTAAACAAACATTTGAAAAATGTTGCAGGTTTGGTTTGTCCTTAAATCCCAACAAATCACACTTCACCATGCAAGAAGGTAAACTTTTGGGTCATATTGTATCTAGGGATGGAATTAAGATTGATCCTAAGAGGGATGAAGCGATAGACACTATAAACATTCCTAGAAATGTAAAAGAAATTCAATCTTTCTTAGGAAAAAAAAAATTTGCGAAGATTTATCCCAAATTTCGCTGAAATTGTAAAATTGATCACAGATATGCTGAAAAAGAACATTGAAGTAAAGTGGGCAACAGAGGCCAAATCATCATTTGCACACATTAAGAAATTCATAGTCGAGGCACCTATGTTGGCAAGCCCCGATTATCTAAAAGAATTTCTTATTTTCTCGTTTGCCTCCAAACACACGATTGTTGCGGTGCTCCTCCAAAAAAACAAAGAGGGTTTCGAACAACCGATCATATTTTTCAGCAAGAGCCTTAGAGACGCAGAACTTAAATATGATATAATATAAAAACAAGTTTACACCATGGTAAAGGCACTGAAGGTATTTAGAACATATGTATTACACTCCAAGATAATTGCGTACGTACCTACCAGTTCTATGAAAGATATTTTGGTACAACCAGACAGTGATGGGAAAAGAGGATGATGGCTTGCCAAGATTCAAGAATTTGACCTGGAAATCAAACCTACTAAACTGATAAAGGGACAAGGCCTGGCCAAACTTTTGGCTGAATCGAATTTCAGAGCTCTGGGTATAAACTGCCTGCAGGAATATGAGGAAGACATGAACATAAACGAGCTTGATGAGCAAACAAATCCAATCAAGATCAAAGAGAAGTTTGTATCATCAGACTGGTACAGGAACATAGTATCCTACCTACTGACTCTAAAATGCCCAAGTGAACTATCACCATCAAAATCTAGGACTTTAAAGCTTCATGCAGTTAAGTATTGTATCACCGAAAATCAACTATATTGGAAAGACCCACTCGGTTTCTTGTTAATCTACTTAGTCGAATCGGAAACAGAAGGGGTTATAAGTGAATTTGACAAAGGAGTGTGTGGAGGACATCACGCTTGGAGGGCCACAGCTTACAAAATTCTAAGGGCTAGGTATTACTGGCCAAAACTTTTCTCAGACGTTAACGCCAAGGTCCGAGCCTGTAACCTTTTTCAACTATTTGCAGGCAAACAGAAACTCATGGCGCTACCTTTAGTTCTAGTCAAAACCGAAGCCCCTTTTCAACAATGGGGGCTAGATTTTATAGGCGAGATTAATCCACATTCTAGCACCCAACATAAGTGGATCTTAACTGCCACAGACTACTTTACTAAATGGGTGGAAGTTATTCCAACCAAAAGGGAAACTGACTCGGTGGTAATAGATTTCTTAGAAGACAATATTTTGTCAAGATTTGGCTGCCCGCAAAAGAAAGTCACAGATAATACCCAGGCCTTCAAATCTATGGCTATGATCAGCTTCTGCCAAAAGTATAATATCGTTCGTGGCCATTCCATATTGTATTACAAGCAAGGAAATGGACTGGCCGAGTCGTCTAACAAGAGCCTGATCAATATAATTAAGAAAGTGTTGGATGAAAACAAAAAGTATTGGCATGTGCATTTAAAGTATGCCTTGTGAGAGAATCGCATAGGCACTGAAAAGTCTATCGGCATTTCCCCTTTTCAAATGGTATATGGGATAGATGCGGTGTTACCTATAAATTTAGCGCTCCACATGATGAAATTATGGCAAGATCAGAAAGAAGAACGTAATCATGTCACCAGGAGGATAAACTAGCTAATCGAGGTTCAACAGCACAGGGTCGAGGTAGATGAAAGGTGGCAGAAGTACCAAGATGACATGAAGGCATTATTCGACTGTAGGGTAAAGGATGGAGATTTCCTCCCAGGTGCTTTAGTATTAAGGTGGGATGCAAGGAGGGAAGAAACAGTGAAACATGGTAAATTCAATCACCTCTGGTATGGGCCATTCAGAGTCTCAGCTCTAGAAGGAAAAAAATCTTTCCTACTAGAAAATCTAGACGGTGAAATCCTCAATGCCCCCGTCAATGGGCGTTATCTTAAGCATTATATGACATAAGCAGTCGCCTAAAAAAAATCCTTGATAAATTTTCGACACCTTTCAAAAAGCCTTGATAACCTTCATATTTGCCTTTTTATAGGATTCTAGACGCAAACTAAATGAGTAGGAGAAGTAAACAGAAAGTCGTGTATCGGAAAATAAATTGGCTTAAACAGGTGAGAAAAAAGATTTTTGATAGTTTGGAAAGAAAATGAAACGGTAAGATAAAGCTGAGAATTCCTAAAAGACTTGTTTTGAAGGGCTCCCAAAGGAAACCAAGATAACCCCATAAGAATACGTCAATATCATATGAAATAATAAATAAAGGAACAATTCCATGGTTAAGAGTTTACGAAAGAAAAAGACGAAATGAATAAGTCACCCAAAGTAAAGCACCCCCGAAAAAGATTTTCAAGAGTCAGTTTTGATTTTTGATCCCTGTTTTTCAGTTCGTAGATCTCTATTTGTCACCCTTTTCTATTTTCGGGTTTACCTTTTGAAAAGCCAACACCTTTCCAGTTTCGCATATGTGGGAAGAAGAGATTAGGTTTTAACCTTGAAAGCTTCAAAGTATATTGTGAAAAGTAAGTTGGTCTTCACAACTCCTCGGTCCCTTACTAAACAAAGTGACACTTAAGTGATCCTGACTTTTCTAGGTTTTTCAACAGTTTCGAAGGATTAAGGCTTGCTCAAATAGAAAACTCCAAAAAAATTATTTTTTCCCTTTCTCCCTGTGAACGAAGGTGTTCTGAAAGTTAAGGGAAGGTTGGTATCGAGTAATCAAAGTAATTTGGAAGACCTATAATGAAAAATATTACACATATATCATCCCTCATACAAACTGATTGCCCCCACTTCGTGCTCTAAAAAAGAAAATTATAAGACAGGTGGTGAAAGGAAATTCAGAAATGATTGCCCCCATCTAGTCCAAAAGACGATGAAAGTAAATTTAGAAATGATTTCCCTCATCTCATCATTTAAATGCATAAATATATTCTGAAGTGGTGAAAGGAAATTTAGTAAAAAGGGCTAGATAACTTCACCGGGGTACTGAACAGGCTCGCTGGAAGTGAAGAAATATCTGAGATATATGTAAGGTTGTTATACATCAATATCACTCTTCTCTAGTAACCATTTTTTTCAAAACCCGATCTACATCCCAAGCTCAGACATGGCTTCCTGATTAAAAACATATAATTTGTTTCTTTTGATGCAAGCCGATAGCCACAAGATCTGTTGGGTCTCCTAGAACTATTTTGATTGTCTCAATGCAGACCTGAATTCAGTAACGAGAAGGAGAAAGTCGTGAAAGGGACTACAACTAAGTTTAAAAAGTATCTGAGTTTTGAAAATCTTTTCGAAAGTAAAAAAAAGAAGTCCCTTTCCCCTTCGGTATCCTATTCTAAGGAACATCTTCGCTGGATTAAATCCATTGACTCCATTTACCCAATATAGGCACGTGGTCTACTGTTCTTCCCATATTGCAAGAAAATGGGATCCCTAGTTGGAGCCTATGTTGGAGCCGCCTTTGTTTTTTAGCCTTTTTTTTAATTTTATATCTTAATGCTTGAAATCGAAAGTTGGTTTTGGTATTTTCCTTTATTTTCCCCAAAATATTAGAAGTCTCATCATACAAGAAACAACAATTATCATTCTCTTAAGGAAAGATTTATTTTTTTAATCGTTACAACGAGTCTCTCCTTTTTTTTACCTTGGGATGTTGCATGTCGGAAGTTATAGATCACATAGTTTACAAGTCTCGAGGGGAGAAACGACGAAATAGTTTTAAAAAGTTTACACAGATCAGTATCGAGAGTAAAGATACTCTAAACCATAGTTAAGCATCATCGGGATTTCATGTCTTGGCATTTTCTAGCTCCAAAAGTCTTACCATCATAACCTCGATAGCCGAAACTGCGAGATTCTTGTTTTAGTAACCCAGGTTAATGTTAAAGGTAAAAATCCTAATCGCGGTTAAGCTCTGTCGAGAATTCGCAACTCAACATGTTTTCCCTCAAAAGATATACCTTCAAATCCCCGAGTCGCGAAGTCACGATATAAATAAAAACGTAATTAATTAAACACTTAATCCTGGTTACGTTTTTTATTAACCAAAGTTAATTATCACAATCTCGGGTTTTAGAGGTTTAAAGGGTTAAAGTGAAAACTCCCGATGAGGCGAATGACGAAAGATTAATTAACATTTAAAAATGCCTGATTAATTAAGCTAAGCCAACATTTCCAGTGATTTAATACGAAAATTAATATGCACAGTCTATGAGGCAATTTTAAACTTTCCTTGTGCCAATTTGCATTACGAACTATCAAAATTTATGACATTAATTGGAAATGAGGTGAATCGACAAGTAAGGATTTGATTTTTTATTGCTAAATTTATATTTAAGAACGATTTGACCGTTATGTTCCTAAGGATGACCTAGTTTTAAATGGTCGAAGACATGGATCTTTTATTTGTTGTCACCAATTTCATTTCTATTCTACGCAGAGAAAACTTTTCTCGAACGAACTAATTTCTGTATGTATACATATTTTTATCGCATGAGAGCTAAAGTAGAATCCCCAGCCATGGCCCCACAAAAACCATCTAAAGCCATTGTTGAGGTTTCAGGACAAGGTTCAGAAAACGTTTATGATACTTCACCTCGAAGTGTCGACTTTGTCAGGACCTATTCATATATTTCTGAGGTTCTACAGTCTGAATCGGTAGATGGTTCGGATGATTCTAGTGACAATGAAAAAGATGACCTGATTACCAGATATAAGACCATCGTCCAAGTTGAAATGCATAAAGTAGCGGCTAGGCCACGTCTTCTCCCTTACTACGATATGGTTCGGTGGGCATTAGACCATGTAGATATACCAACCAGAACCATCGTCAATGAGCAGAGGGTCACCATTGGGACATTCAAACCCAAACAATTGCAGGCTATGTACAAGTTTCCAACCGTGTCAGACTTTGTATACAATGTCGAATTCCTGGAAAATTTTAAACAGAAGGAATGTGTGCAATACGACAAGAGTATGTCTGGTTTAATCAAAGATTGGGTTTCACACCCTGTGAAGTTCAGGGTGGATAGTAATGATGTATATTCAATATCTTCTCTAGAACCACAGTTCAAATATGTCGCTATGATGACCTGCAGATTATATGGGAGAGAAGACACCACACATTTTTTCCTTCAATGGGTGCCTCTAATCCATATGGTCGTCGAAGGTTGTTCCTTTGACTGGGATAAACTACTATCTGATAGTTTGACCAGTCGAGTTACAGAGTATCGAGCGTAGAAGGAGAGAGGTAAGATCGCTTCATTCTTTATGTCTGTGTATATCATGGATGCCGTGTGTTTTCTGACACCTTTTCCCTTAATGAATTGGAGCTAGACTCGATCAGAGGCTGAGCCCATCCACGTCTAGCATTCAAAGCTGCGGGAAAACAGAGCTTCATATTTTGTGTATGAAATCTTTAACTGGGTAATGGTACCCCTGCATGTCACTATCTTTGGCCACCCACCACCCAGGATCTCAGACAGTATCATGGTAAATCTGAGAAGTATAGCCGACTGGTACGTGGAAGCAGAATTTTCATATCTCAGGGTTTTCGGCGCTTCTGTTCCTCCACATGCCTTACCATTATTCATACCCGATAGGCTGGCTTGTCGTGAGATTTCCAGGAAAATCATAATCGGTAGCGTAAGCAAGGAACTTAAGGGATATTCTAAGAAGGTATGGCCACCTTTTCCTATTCATTTAAATTCCTATTCTTTGTTAGATTTCGGGCATGCTAAAGCTGAGGCAAAAACCCTAGAAGACCTGAAATTGGTTCATGTTTAATTCAAGATGCACGATCCACATAGGGTCATAAGTAATCACTTAGCCAGTTGCGGGCTTAAAAGGTTTGAGCATGAAAATTCACCCTCGGATGACATTTTTCGAGGCACGAGATCTTATGCTGAGGTTTTGGCTCAGATACAAGCCTTGGCGCCCGAAGAGAGGGACGATGTTTTAAAATTCCAATAACATCGGTGGAGTTGTCATCCCCCCCAGTATTGCAGGGTGAGAATCTAATAACAGCAGAGGTCCAGCAAAAAGAAGCCGAAGGCTCCAAAGATTCAACACCCAGACAAGAAGAACACTAGGACAGGGAAGAGTGAACTGGGAGCCCGCAACCAGAAATGAAAACTCCCGATCCACTGAAAAATCCAACTCCAGTGGCCACTCCAGGCCAATCAGCTAAGAAAATCAGAAATCCCATCGCCTCCATTACTCCCTTACAGTTAACTAAAGGGAACATAGACACAGGGTGGATTTTCAATGAATAATTGAGGCCTATAAGGATCGAAGAGCTCCCTCCAAATGAGTTCTTTTTTGATAAACAGAGAAAAGATGTGGTAAAAAGAGAATTCTATCAAGAAGCAGGATCAATGGACAAAAAATTTAAGGTGTTGACCGACGGGAAATATATGAAGAAAGAAGAATTTGCAACAGAAATAGCAGAAACATTAGGGGCGTTTGCTATGACAAACCAATTTTCAGTCGGGGTTTTGAAAAATCAACTGAAGCGAAAAAATTACCTCATCAAAACCTTAGAAGCTAAACTAGCCACAGTAGAGGAAGATACCAAGGACCAGGTGAACAAAGGAATGGAACAAGCAAGAATGGCCGATAAAAAGGAAATCGAGTTGCTCAAAGCTAAGCTCGAACAAACAGAGCTGGTAGCTCAGACCAGTCAAATACAGGTAGGCCATCAAAGAGACTTGATAGGGAAGATACAGGTTAGATTAGAGTTTTCTAAAAGCCAAGTTATAAATATCGAGATATCCCAGTCCCAGGCTATGGAGAATCGGAGCAGAGTTTCTGCAGCCCAGCAAAGTTTACTTTCCAAGGTAGAGACGATTTGGGACAACTGCCTTCTTATTGATCAAGTATTGGAAAACTTATCTATCAGAGAGAGAGAAGCTGGAGCAGCTTGGGTCGCATTTCAAGAGGCTATAATAGCTACAACAAACAAGGAATCGGAAAATAGTTCCGAGTTTTCCATTTCGAAACACACCTGAGGTAATATTTTGTTGAAAGAATGGGAACACAGCATATTAGAAGGCAAATTGCAAGCCAAGAAGGTAAGGAAATCCTGTGAAGAGGCTTTCAGTTCTATAGATGGAAATATGTTAGGCACTGATAGCGAGAGAAATGCTGAGACACTGAGCCAAATGAATATGGTGAAACTCTCGCTCGATATAAATGAGAAAGAAGAAAGAGATTCGGCCGAAGTCTCACAAGTAACTCTGGCAGACATAGTTTAAATAGATAAATGGATTATTAAACCAAGTGTGTGATTGTGCACTATCGACACCCTAGATCGACAGATGGAAGAAAGGTTACCACAATTAGTCAGAGATTGTTATATTTTTTATGTCAATTGTCAAGAGGAACCTTCTAGGTTGATATCTCGGCTGGTGGAAAAATGTGTCACTTGTACCGAGCATGCAAAGGGGCAGGCTTATGGTAGCAAATAAATACAGAGATAAATAAATGAAACGATTGATATCCTTCTTGTTGTAACTGAAAATCCTGGAATGATTGAGATTCCATCATATGTAAATCTATATAAATATACAATAGAAGGAAGGAACAAGGGCTGGACCTTTTTGGGTCGATTGTAATAGATATTTTCTCCCTCGAGTGTTAATATAAAGCAAATTTGAAGATTCTCGATTCCGTCATGACTGTGTTATGAGTTTGTTTCCTTGTATTTCATATTTAATGTCATTTCATATATGTATCTGATGAATGTTTCGCTATAACTTAGTACAACTTCTAGTATAGTGAATTAATTTTAGTTTTCTATATTGTTTACCGATTTTCCTCTATACCAGCTATCAACAGGTATAAGACTAGTGAACACTTTAGATTTCTATATATATTTTATGCTTCATCAGGTTATTTCTTTATCTATTTCTTCCTCTGTTTACAAGTGAGATTCTCGCTTGATAGGAGCCTTACATGATAGACAACTTAATGTTTTCTTACACCTCATACACATTTATTAAAATATAACTCAGTTACGGGAAAGGGCCTTTGGTTTGCACCCTATTTTCACTACCGGAGCTATAAACTCTCCTTTATACGACCGAAATCGAGACAACATCTAAAAAATTTTGAGGTTTTCTTATCATTATATTCCTCTATGATTGTCCCTGTGACAAGACAGCCTAATATCGAACCCGGACTATCAGATCAAACACATATTGCCTTGAACCTTTTTGATACTATTATTAAAACATCCACTACCCGGGTGGAGCTTGAACGTTTGTGGGCAATGATTGAAAGGGACATAAACATCCAGGAACAGTTGGAAGCTAGACAACAACCTAGAAATCAGCCCTAGCTTCCCTTGCCGAAGGTTGGAATTTCTTCATTCTCTACCCCTTAATCACTTTCAGATGCCTAGACACTGTACTTCTAAGCCTTAAGAACAAACTCTGGAACAACACCAGGTCAGGTGTGACGTAAGTGGATTTGCAATTGGAGCAGTCTTGAGCCAAGACGATAGGTCGGTCCCGTACTTCAGTGAAAAACTGAATGAAGCAAAGGTTAAGTACTCCACGTATGACAAGGAATTTTATGTCGTCATACATGCATTGGAGAAATGGATACACTATTTGGTTCTGAAGTAGTTTTTTTTATGCAACGATAATCACGCTTTGCAATTCATGACTCGACGAGAGAAGTTGAACCAAAAACATGCTAAATAGGTTGAATACATGCAAAATTTTACTTTTGTGATTAAGCATATTTCTAGAACTGCTAACAAAGTTGTTGATGCTTTGAGCAGGAGATGTTTACTTATGCAGGAATTCAGAGTCAAGACTTTGGGTTTTGATAACCTCAAAGAAATGTACAGGGATTACCCAGATTTTAAGGAGGCATATGAGGCATCTGAGAATCCAATTCTCAGGGATAGAAGCCAATGGACCGAGTATATGATCTAGGATAGATTATTATTCAGGGGAAATCAGCTATGTATTCTGAAATGCTCCATGAGGGAGAATTTTCTGAAGGAAAAACACAGTGGAGGATTGGTCAAACATTTTGGTCATGACAAGATGTTCTCAAAGTTGAATGGCTCATATTTTTGGCCAGGGATGAGGGTAGATGTTAGGAAATTTGTGGATAGATGCAGAATTTTCTATCACACGAAGGGAAAAAGGTAGAACACGGGGTTATACCAACCATTACCCATACCTGAAAGGTCGTGGGACGCAGTGAGCATGGATTTTATATTGGGACTTCCACGGACACAGAGAGGATATGATTCGATCTTTGTGGTAGTTGACATATTTTCAAAAATTGCACATTTCATACCATGCCAGAAAACTAGTGATGCAACTCATATTGCGAACTTGTTTTTCAAGGAAGTCGTCAGACTTCATGGCTTGCCAAAGAGTATCATGTCTGATTGAGATACCAAGTTTGTAGGGCATTTCTGGAGGACCTTATGGAAGAAGTTAGGGACAAGTTTGTCTTTTATCTCAGCATATCATCCTCGTACAGATGGACAGACAGAGGTTATGAACATGACCTTGGGAGATTTGTTAAGTAGCTTAGTGAATGAACACCACAGTCAATGGGATCACATTCTGCCATAGGCGGAATTCACTTACAATGATTCACTCAATAGAAGCACATGGCATAGTCCATTCCAGATTGTATATGTAATGCAACCAAGGAGAGTTTCTGAATTGAAGAATTCAGAACATAATGAATTCATGAGTTTTAGTGCAGAGGACTTTGTAGAAGGAATGAAGGAGCTTCACAGCCAAATTAAAGAGCGATTGTAGAATTCAAGTCAAGAATACAAGTGTAGATAAGATCAACACAAGTGAGAAATTCAATTTGAAGTTGTTGATCTAATTCTTGCACATATGAGGAAGGAGAGGTTCCCAAGGGGAACGTATAATAAGTTGAAGATGAAAAAGATTGGACTGTGCAAGGTCATAAGGAAATTTGGGGCAAATGCATATGAGATTGAATTACCCAATGAGGTCAGAATCTCACTGATATTCAATGTTGTGGATTTGTACCCTTACAGAGCTGAAGAAGAAGGAACACATGAGGAATAGAAAGAGGTTCAATGGAAAAAACAAATGCCTGTAGATGAAAATCCATAGATGGAAAGCATAATTGAAAAAATGGTTAGTAAAAAGACTAGGAGAAAAGAGTATTTTGAATACTTGGTCAAATGGAAGGGACATCCAGTTGAAGATGGCAATTGGGAGGATGAAGAAGCAATTCATAGGCATGAAAATACCATGCAAGAGCTCATGAATAGGATTTCATGAAAATTTTCAAGCAAGGGAGTATGATGCAGGAGCATTGTACAAAGCCCAAAGCACACACCTAGACAAAGGAACAGTTGGACGCGCAAATGGAAAAAAGGGGCACGTTTTTATGAAAATGTTTTGAATTTGAAATTTGAACCATTAATGTAATAGCTAGGAGAAGTGTACTCGGATTTATGTCTTGAAGATATGAACATATCTGGAGGAATTACTCTCATCTGTTGGATGTAATAGGCATTTAAGTCTGTTAATGTAAAGTAGGTAGGTATGAATGTTAGATTAGACAGTTTAGAAGCAGGAGGGAAAACGGATATAGACAACCTCACCCTTGTATCATTGTAAATATTTTGGGGATGATCATTCAGAATTCATAAGCTGTAGATCTATAGCAGAGAGCTGTAGAGAAGAACCCATGTACAGGATCACTTGAATTAATATATGAAGCTTTGACTCAATTTTCATGGTGTTATGATGCTTACTATTTACATTTGTTGAATGGTATGTTTATAGTTGATTTGTTTCTCTGTTATGCATTGTGTGTATGATTTCATGTTGAATGTATGAAGTTTGAGAGAGGAGAAGAATGAGTTTGAATTGTTTCTATTCCTAAGAATTCCTGCAAGGAGTGTAGTGAACGTTCGCAAGGTGTGCGTTGATGAGGGTCTGAGTTTTACCTCGGAAAGCTCAGGAGAGATACCATTGTTCTCATACCATCTAAACTGTAGGTGAAGCACAGAGTCGTGCAAGGTGTGTTCATGCCATTTGAAGCCTTGGGTTTTATAAATCCAGAAGGAAGGTTGAAGGACCACTGTTGCAAAGAGTGCACAGGGTCAGAGACTCAAATAACCAGAGGTTATTTGAAGATTTGCCGCAAGGAGTGTGAGCAGGGATCCTTTTGGGAAGCTTGAGTTTACAAGTGAAAGATTAGGAAGGATAACACCTTTGAAGTGCTCAAAGGGAGACAGAGATTGAAATCGTCTCATAGAAGTTAAGTTCAGGAGGGTGAACACTGAGTCGTTTGGAAATAGGTCATTGAGGAGTGCATCTGGTGGTCAGAATTCTCCGTGGAGAACTCACGAAGTCGCGAGGACCGTAGGATCCAGAGGAGCTACAAGGTGGTTAGAAGTTGGATGAATCCGCCACCCTGACATTGAGAATCAATGTGGACCATTGATCGTGGTATGTTTGAGCTGTCAGATCATTTTGGGGATTCGGGATTCGCAAGTTTGGAGTGCAGGCCAAAATCCTTGGTCACGCAAATTCCCGAATCGTGAAAAGGATTATTAGGTGTGGAATTTCAGAATTTTGGTAATTCAGGGTTCGGCATACCGGGAATTCCGATGACAAGGAGCCATAACCCTTTGCATTGAAAGTCCGGAAGTCGCGAAATGTGGTGTGCCTTTGGTGTGGGATTTCGACATTTTGGTTTTCTGAAGTTCGGGAAGTAGAGGAGGTAGTGACTTTGGAATCAAGAGTTTCAAACTCCCGGTTCATGAAATCCCAAAGAGGGAAAGGAAAAAATCCTGAAAAATCGAGGGACAATAGTCGTTGGGCACCAATCGGGTTTCAGGGTTTCGGGACTCAAGAGGTAGAGTTGCATGGTCAATGCAATTCTTGAAATTGAGAAAAGGGAAATGTCGAAAAGGTGGATCCCAAGTCTCAGTCAGAGGGTATGTGCGACGGAAGTAAAAGGAGGGGTAAAGCTTTAGCGAAAATAACGAAAGGCCATCGATCTCACATTTCATGGGATGTTGAGCCCATTTCGGCATTCCAACATTTCAGAGTTCAGGGAATCATAAGGGAAGAGGAACGACTGTTGGTTGTCCGCTCAAAGTCCCAAAAGCCGAAACTAGTGGGTAACAGGGGACATGTGCTCGTAGCATTGGAGCAGTCAACCTTTGTTGACACGCATTTCATCATTTGTCGAGGCTGTGAAAATACATCGGGACTCTCCAACTCTTGAAACCCGAAGTCCTTTGTGGCTTAAACAAAGGGTTGAATTAACCCTTGGAGTGGTTTTAGTGAAGATCATGTGCGGATCTCGGCCCGAGGGCAGGGGGTTTGCGTCACATGTACACTGCTCTGTGAGCCTCGTTCAGAATCAAACTCCTCAACTCGTCATTAGGAGGTACGTAAATTCGACCTTTAAATATAAATAATTTGTCGTTGTCCATAATAAATCCTTTAAATTTTGGTACCATCATTGTATTTTGTCCGATAAAATCCTTGACCTCTTTGTACCAGTCATCGTCGCACTGTAAAGTTAGAATCTTTTCACATAGATTTGTCTAAAGAGGCATCACCAAAAATATGTTTCGTCTCTGAATCAATGCATCTCACACTCTATTCATTGTTCCCTTTATGTCAGTAATCTTGAAATCATACTCGCTAAGAAATTTCGACCAACGCCATTGTCGCACGTTCAAGTCACTTTGCGTAAAGAAGTGTTGTAGTCCACAGTGGTCCATTTTTAGTTCAATTTTTTGTCCAATAAGGTAATGTCTCCAAACTCTTAAGGCATATATAATGGCTAACAACTCTAAATCATGCGTCGCATAGTTCTCCTCATGCCTTCTCAACTTCCTCGAGATGTAAGTGATCACTCGACCATATTGCATCAAGACTCTGCCTAAGCCTTCCTTGGATGTGTCAGTGCATACCAAGAATTTCATGTCCATGTCAGGGACCTTTAGTATTAGTGTTGTTTTCAATAGCTCCTTGAGCCTCCAAAATTCTTCCACCCATTTCTCGGTCCAAACAAACTTCTTGTTCTTCTTCTGGAATTTTGTAATCGTATTTGCTATCTTTGAAAAACCCTCAACGAACCATCAATAGTATCATGCTAAACCCATGAAGCAACACACTTCGAGGACATTCGTCAATGCATTCCATTCCATAATAGCCTTGACCTTTGCTGGATCCACAATGATACCTTCATCGTAGATGACATGCCCTAAGTAGTGAATCTTTGATTCATAAAACAAGCATTTAGACAATTTCCCATACAATGTGTTCTCTCTTAGACATTGTAGTACCAGGCACAAGTGGACTTCATGATCCTCCATCCTCCGATATTAAATCAAAATATCATCAATGAATACTTGGAAAAACTAGTCCAAGTATTCACGGAACACCTCATTCATAAAACTCGTAAATACTCCAGGGGCGTTTGTCAATCCAAAAGGTAAAACAATAAAATCTTAATGGCCAAACCTCATCTTAAAGGTGGTCTTAAGGACGTCATCCTCCTTGATCCGTAACTAGTGATACCCTGATCTCAAGTCGATCTTTGAAAACATCGTCTCTCCTTTCATCTGATCAAACAAATCATCAATCCTTGCAAATGGGTATTGATTCTTGATCATTGCCTTGTTCAATTGATAATATTCAAGACAGAGTCTCCATGACCGATCCTTCTTTCGTATGAAAATAACAGGTGCACCCCCCGGTGACACACTTGGACGTATAAGTGTTAGGTACAACAACTCCTTCAATTGCATTTTCAACTATTCTAACTCTTACATCGACATCTGATAGGGAATTCTTGCTATCGGTTCAGCCCCTAGTTTTAGGTCTATGGTAAATTCCAACTCCCTCTCTGACAAAATCCTAGGTAACTCCTCTAGGAAGACGTCTTCAAACTCTCTCACCACCGGAAGGTGTTCTACACCTTCCGCTACTTCTCATTTAACGCAAGTATCGCATAAATCTTAAATCCATGTGCATGCTCGTTCGTAGATGCAAGGAAGATATGAACCTCAGGGAAACTCCTTAGTTCTAACCTATAATTATGTGTCTACTTCCTGGTCGCAAGGCATTGAACTTGTTGAGCTGATGCTCAAGGAATTTCCCAGAAAGATACCTCTCCCGGAACCATTCCTCGAATAGTTCCCATTACACATCTTCAAGTGCCATGTTTAATTGTTGCAGGAGCATCTTCTACCATATAAGAGCACTCCCCTTCAGTTGAAATACCACCATGCAGACCTTCATGTTGGAGGTATAGTCACGAAGTGCAAAGCACATCGCCATATTCTCCAACAATGCCTTGGTAGTTACGTCATCTGAGGAACCAAAGAACTCAAGAAATTTGACCTTCTTGAGTTTGCGGTGAATACTACCAGTACCCACCAGAGCCCGCGGTGGAACCTTAGGGGGTGTTGGTTCCCTAGCCTCATCTCTATTGAAACAGTTGATTAGTTCCCAAGGAATCCATTGAAAATACCTATCAGCCCAAACACATCACCCACATCTATATGTTCCTGCCCGACAACCTCTTCGTATCTCTATGGGTTAGACCCCTCGGGTGTGGATGCTACTGGATGTGTCGCCCTTCCTCCCCTAGCACTAGGTTGTGAATCTCTATAGTGTCATATAGTTATTCTTATCGCATGGGAAGTTTAAAGTTTGAATTAGCGCTAGGTTATTACTCAAGGGTTTACTATGGTGGAAAGCATGGAGATCCATAGTCGTAAGGTTGAATCCGCTCTGATACCATATGTAACAACCCCATCATTACGACTACATGCGATGCAATGTAAAATAATTTTTTTTGTTTTGTTTTAAGAAGGAAGACAATCACAACAAGAATTAATCAACACAACTTGATGACGAACACAACATACGCATTCAGGCAATAGACAAAAAAGACTCAACATATTAGCACATCATGTAATTGGACAAAACTTGCAATAATCAATAGACAAATAAAAATGGCTACTCGCACGACACAAGCAAGACAATGCCTACAAGATAAAGGAAAACAACAACAACCTGACACATCATCTTCGACGACCAGTACCTAGAACCCTCTACGGCATGAAAAACCAAACGCATTAAGGTATTACAGAACCAAGTACCAACATCTATTATAATGAACAAAACACCCATGTCGAGAAGCACAAATATCTGGCCAGGTTATCATTCACATCTATCCAACAGGGCACTCCATGAGCCCTTCATCAGGACACATGTCGTCACAAGTAGATAGGCGTGACAGTAACCATGCTGCACATAACATTTCTAGACCTTTAACCCAAGTTGAATCCAGCATGCTAGGACACCAAATTAACTGTCAAAAATACAAGAAGACTATACCCAAGCACCCAACCAACAAGTAAACAAGACGCCAGGTGACATCATTCAATAATTAAATTGTGCAACCAACCAAAGAATTCTTGTTTTCTTATGAGCCACTTTTCAAGGAAGTCTCCCTCACTTTAAACATAAATAATATTGATATCAATTTATCCTAGGGTATCAATAAAACACTAAAAGAATTTAAGCCATAATTACTCATCCGAGAGCCGAGTTGCATTCTCGAATTCAAACTAGGATAAAATAGGTTGGAAAACCCATGTGAAGAGTGAATATATTCAATGAAATTGTTAGTGTAAGGACTATGTTATTAGTTACAATATTGATTTAAACAATTATCACAGACCATTTAAATCAAAGGTCCTATAAGCCCAAAATTACCTATCACAAGTTGCACTACAACGATGACTCATGGAAACTTAAACAAGATCCTACCGCTTGAAAATGAAAAAGGTCATCTTCCAACCATTCCCCATCCCACCAAAATATAAAAATAAACAAAATACGCCTTATCATTGTAATCACAAATACAACAAGATGCCTCTTTACTATAACCATAAATAAATCAAATATGTTTATCATTATAAACAACTTAGACAAATAATTACAAACATACACCAAACTCTACTTCTCTATCCTTGCGATGGAGATGCATAGATGCAATATGCATAAGGAAATAAGGCCAAAGTAACACAACATAAAATGTCGCTAACTGTCAATTCAACCCTTCACTATTAACCGCCAACTAGTCATAAGTAAACAAGTAAAAGGAAATAGAACTACCATAAAAAGTACTCGTACAAACAACATGACAATTTGTCAAATGCTTCAAGGAGGCAAAATAATCATCACAAATTAGACTTGAGGAAATTATAAAAGGACAACGAAAACAATAATAGGTAGTAAAAATATGAGGCTTGGTTTCTAGTGTTATACAAAGGAAGGCTTTGCTTGTTAAAAATAAGACATGCAACTAATAACTAAATCATAACTATATTGTTGTGATCATATCATTGTGTATATATCGTTGGGAAAATTACATTAAGATCCATAACTTTATGATAATTAAATATCGCTGTGTAATTATATTTACAATGGAATTTAAATCTCTTCCAAAATTAAGTCTCTACCAACAAATTCACTATGTTAAATACATTTAAATGGAAATTAAAAGCTATATGAAATTAATCTATGCCAACTATGTAATAATTTAATCGTTGTGTAATAATTCACAGTGGTAATAATCATTGTGTAATAATTTGTGTGTAAACTCTACAAAATTAAATACATCTCATTTAATCATTGTGTAATAATTCGTAGTGGTAAAAATCGTTGTATAATAATTCATTTATAGTAATAATCGGTGGTAATATAATTTCTATTTCAATTTCTATTCTATATTTCAATTCGTTGTCTATTAGATAATTCAATTTGTTGTCTATATATAAATTTTATTTCATTTGCAAATCAAAATGCAGAAGTAAAATAGATCATTGTCTAAAACTGGAAATCCCAGAGTTTACTTTTGAAATTGTTTAAGTGAAGGGATAATGTTGAACGTAGAGATAAATTAACACATACATAAATTTAATGTAGAGTATAAAAAACGTAGAGTATCAAGCCCCAATTCGCTGAGTGGGTACTTGGTGCAGACCCCCGTCTCTCCTAAGGGCTGCGTGACCTCATGGTCAAGATCTTCTATTCTGGAGTTGAGTGACTCTTTAAAACATTATTGGCCTCATTCTGTGTTAAATATTGGTCCCCTTGGCTCCCTGCATAGGCTTCATGACACCCATGACCTTCCATTTCGCGCTCTGTGAAAATCTCAAAGTATCGAGCGTTATCTCCTTTTCTCTCGGCCCCTCCTCCGATGTGACCTTGGGTGTTGACCACAGGATTAAGGGTGTGACCACAAGAGGTTTGAAGTCAAACTACATTTGGGTGATCAATTCTCCTCGGGACTCCACGTTTCTTCCTAGTGAAACCATGGTATATATTGCGGCCCGCCCTCAACTTTTTAAAGTCCCCACAATTCCTGTCACTGCAATGCGAGATGACCGTCAATCTCGCAATCTTGATGGTCTTCCAGATGGACGACTGAGATCTATTCCTTGGAATCAACGGTCCAAATATCCCTCTCCCCGATCAACGACTGTGGTCCAGTCGAAATTCCAAACTTCAGAATTATTGAATCTCAAACCTTGGTTTCCTTTGCAAAGAAATCTTCTAGAGTGGAAGATTTGTTGACACATGTCCCCTTCAATGAATGGTTGTGATCTCTGTTGGTCTCTAGACTTTAGTTTTTTTTTTATTCTCAAACCTCGCTTTCTTTCATACTCCAATCCTCTGGAGAAAACGATTGATAGACACCTTTCCCCATGATAAACGATCCTGCCTTCACTTCGGGTGCTTGAAATTTCAACTCGGATCAACGGTCCTATGACCCTCCTCCCGATTGATGGTCGAGATCTCCTTTGGGTTTCAGACTTCATAAATATGAATTATCAAACTAAAAATCCCACGACAAATTTCTCGGAGTTGGTGATCTACTGATAGGTGTCCACTAACAGTTTGACAACTCTCGGCTCTTTGGATCTTTGAGATTCGGGTGTTTCAATGCCTCACCTTTGCCTTCCTCTATATCTCACAACCTATCGACATGTACCCCTATGGATCTAATGGTCCATATTCTCTTCAGCTCTCCGGCTCTTCGCCCTTCAGGGATATTAAGTTTCAAACTTGCTTCCTTCTGAGCTCATGCTATCTGACAGCTCAGATTCACTTGATTTATCCAACACCTGATGTTCACTTCATATGATCTGATGGTTCAAGTCTACCTCAGATGATCAAACAATTGATATTTAACTTTAGAAGTCTGGAACTCCAGACTTCGAAAGTTTCAAGTCTCAAAGCTTGATGGGTTCTCTCTCCTGTGTGTGCGAAGCATTAAATCTCATGCACCTTGTCTTGAATAAGATGAATGTTGATCCTTTACGTTGTGATCCAATGACCATCATCGCTCCTCCTCCTGAGCTTCAGATTTCTTCTAACTTAGAAAGTTTTCTAAGCCTTCAAAGGTTTTCAACCTTTACTCGTCCTATGAGTACAAATATTGGGTCCTTTTAACACTTATGAAAAGTGTTATTTCTTCTAATATTGGCCTTCATGAAGGCTTTGGATTCCCGCACACTCCTTTCATTTCAAGGATTTTCGATAACTTAGATCTGAAGGATTTCTTGGCAATAAATTCCTTGCATTTCAAGGATTTTCGATAACTTAGATCTGAAGGATTTCTTGGCAATAAATTCTCCTCACTCTCCTTCTGTTTTCATTTTGATCGATGCACACCTTGCAACCAACTCTTATGCAAGTTTTGAGTTCTTGTGGATGATTGTTTACCCCTTGCAGCAGTCACTTTGCACTCCTTGCAAAGGGAATTTTTTTTTCCATATTTGTTGATCTTCGGAACCAAAACGTATCTCGTCAATGCACCCCTTACATTATGTGTGCACACCTTGTACCGATTTCAATATAAGAGAAGCAATTGAAAGTTATCCTAACATTCACAGTTACATACATTCATTTACAAAAACAACAAAAACATGAATTTTTCAATAAATAACAACATCCACACACATTGGATCAATTTTCCTCTGTTGTATTCATTCAAAATAAAAATGGTTACAGCTACAATCAAACAGAAACTACAAACTCAGAAATTGCCTACTAACTTGTAGCTAGCCTCATTTGGGTGTACAAAACCTCTATTTATCTCAGAGGGTTCTTAGGGTTCCCCCTGACTACTTGTCTACTAAAAAAACTAACCTAATGACCATCTTAGTCCAGTCGCATTCCAGAGTAGGAGTGGAAACTCCCACTTCGCTCACAATCGTTCAAGCATGCTTTATAATATCTTCTGGTGTTGAGTTCATGCGTGCTTCAAAATATCTCCCAATGATGAGTTCAAGCATGCTTCAAAAGATTCTCCGTAATTGCCAGCATTGATATTTTGAAACGATTCCCAGGCGCAGAGTGGTCCTTCTCCCCGTGCTTGCTAATGATGTTCCTACATCATACTCCCCTTAACAAAAATTCATGGACTCCTTTCCATGATTTTGGATATTATCTTTAGTTTCCCAACTGGAATATTCTATCAGGTGTCCCTTCCACTTGACCAGATATTCAAAATAAGACTTCCCCCTAGTCTTCTTGCCAATCCTCTGATCAACGATCTTCTCCATCTTTGGTTTTTCTTCTATAGGCATTATTTTCTCCCACTGAATCTTCTCTTGATCTTCTGCTCCCTCTGTGCCATATTTCCTGTAAGGATACAGGTCTAAAACGTTGAATATTGGCAATATGCCCACATCATCTGGAAGCTCAATCTCATAGGCGTTTGCATCAAACTTCCTCAATATTTTACATGGTCCTTGTTATCACTGAAATTTCGTCCGCACATGGCAACAAGAACTCAGCATCGTCAAACAGTAATGAATTCATTCATGGCACTGAATTAATTTCGTCCGCACATGCGCGGAACAGAAACGTACCATGCGCGCATACGCGCACGATGCACGACTGTTAGCGAAAAAACTCGTGCACTTGCTAAACGACACATTTATTGAATTGGTCGGCCTCCCAACCACTAATGGATCAGCTCCCAAGCCGATTTGAACCTCAAATATGAGTTGAATCCGCATGGTAGGCTGGTCAAAGACCTAATGAAGCCCTAAAGAGCCCCTTTTCACACTTCAAAGGAGTTACATAATCACCCAATGCTATGCTATAAAAAGCCATGAAGAAACATCATTTTCTCAAGGAATTTCATGTAATGTTATGTTGTCTAGATTGTTTTAAGGACTCACTCCTTGGCAATAACACATTGGCACCATTTCATTGAGCCATCTACCTCTCCATTGAATGGATGTGCTAGGAGTTCTTTCACCATCATTCTCATTTTTTTATTGTAAGGAGAGCAAGTTTGTGAGGGAACAAGAGCCTTCCATTGGAGAAAGAAGGGACTCATAGTCTCCTTTCTTCATTGTTCTTTGATTTCATCAATCGATCAGCCTAAAAACATTGGTGATATTGGTCTTGTTGTTTTTGTTATTTCTTTATCCATATGCTCATAGTTTTAGTTTGTTTTAATTTAATTCTTGCTTATAGTTTTGTTTTGTTTTCTCTAACCCTTCCGTCTACAGTTGTCATGCTCAGCAAGACCCAACTGGGCATGTAAGCACCTCTTATTTGCTCACAAGGTGACGAATTGGGTGCAAACAGATTGGTGACCATACTGGGGATTATGGTATCAATTCCTCCCGCATTTGGGTTTATTTTTCTTTCCTTTTCATTTGTTTAACTTGCAGGTGCACAAATCGGCCTCTGCCGACCTGCTAACCAGTCAATTCACAAAAGAATTGAGAGAAATCCATCCAGATTTTTCTTTCTCGGTTGTTTTCCACAGGTGTGCGGGTATTCCACCCCACAGGCACACATCGTGCGCTCATGCGCCTGAACGACAGTTTTTCGACGCACACATGCGCTTTCTGTCTCAATTCTTATAGCGCGCAGGTTCTCTGTGCGCCTCTGTCTACACTAGGGGCCACGCATCTGAGCTAAATTTCACATTGTAAGGTCTTGGGATGTGGGGAAAGTCATTTTCCTTCTTAAGAGTGATGTTATGCATGCTCTAAATACTGCACTACACTTAGACCCCTCATCTTATAAAGGG
The DNA here is from genome assembly GCA_010110895.2 of Picea sitchensis. Lineage (NCBI taxonomy): Eukaryota > Viridiplantae > Streptophyta > Pinopsida > Pinales > Pinaceae > Picea > Picea sitchensis. The sequence goes on along the minus strand of SNQJ01S0034235.1, from coordinate 110,184 downwards.
GATAGTCGAACACACATAGGCACTTAGGTGGATAAAATTCAATTTCCCTTATTTTCTTTTAGCCACGTGGATGGCTTGTTTTGACTAATAATCTAAGTTGAAGAATCATACCTAATCACATCTAACTCACATTTGGGACTAGAAGTTGAAGTAACAATCCTTGAGTATGCTCTTCTCTTGCGCCTCCAAGCGATCTTGAGAACCAGAAAGAGGTTGTAAAACAATCTCATCTCCCTTAACAAAATTCAAAAACCTTTAGGAGAGGACAACGACCCTTTTGGGACCCCTCTTAGTTTCATTTTTTAAACATATCTTAAATTTGTAACGGGACCATATATGTCCACATGTCACAAAGATAGGATAGTGTTTAGAATTTCTCTTTCCTAGATCAAAACACTAGGAGAGTTTAAAGGTTGTAACGGGCCCATACATGCCCACATGTTCAATCTAGGATAGTTTCATGCTTTTTCTAGATTACATCACCATAGGGAGATAAAGGATAGTAACGGACCCACATGTCCACATGCTAGTTTTTTAGGGATTTTGAATTCCGTAAGGTTGTACCAATGACATCTAGCTATTGTTCAGAGAGTGCTTTCGGATACAAAACATAAAACCTATGCGATGGATCCGAAAGCACTCTCTGAACAAAACAATAATCGCAAAAGTCTTAGAACAGAGACATCTAGCTAATTAGGTAATCAAACTTTTGTAAGGACCAAGCGAAGTCCACATGCAGCAAGGTGACATCTAATTAACTAAAACTTGGTACACTTTCACTCACACACAAAAGTCACTCATCACTCACATAGCCTCTTCTCAAAGCGTGGAGGTCTAAGTAAG
>SNQJ01S0034235.1:89692-106823 GCA_010110895.2 Picea sitchensis | reverse complement strand
TGTTACCCCACAACGGAAAGATTGTGACCATCGACCAAGTCTCCCATTATGAGCCAAACCCATCTGCCAATCTCGATAACATTCTTCCTCTCATTCACACCAACAAAGACGCATATCCACTCATCAAGATGGGTCCTGGGATTTTCAAAGATCCATCCTTATTAGGGACATAAAATGGAGCACCACCACTCCTTCCCCCTAATCAAGTATGTGTCATCTCATCTAACGGAACTCACACGGAGGATACTCTTCCTCCTCAGGAGGCTTCCATCATTCCTCACGTCTCAATAGTCGCAGAACCATTCCAGTCGGAGCCTCCTGCGCACTCGTCGACCTCAACAGTCCATGAATCTACGTCCCCTCAAGGGAATAGTCCCATTTGGGAGACATTTCCCCCACCCCTCACTCAAATTCCCTTCTTTTACCCTCCACCAGGTATAGAAGCTTTTCAGGTAGCCGCCACACTCACACTACCTAATATGGTGTTAGCAATCCCAGTTTGGTATTTACACCCACCAGAGATGGTCCCTCGACCATCCCTTCCCCCACAGGAAGGAATCCCCATGACGATTCCTGTCCTTAACCCCACTACCCCCATACTCCCTACCCCCCTACTATAGCTGGGGGCAGGCGGAAAAAGAAAGAGCCCACCTCTCCACTTCCTCCACGCATCCCACCACCTTGCGCACTATGTGAGAAAGAGGACCACCAAACCAACAATTTCCCATCCCTACCTGAATTACAGAATTTGATTCCCCCCAATCAAACCTCCACAACACCCGTTACTACTGCTAGTCCCCCCACTACCAGCCAACCTTCCAGTAGTAAAGGGTTGAGGACCAAATTCGTGTGTGCTATCTATTCCGAATATGGCCATTACACCCATCATTGCCCAGCAGTGCCACGCTTTCGGCAGACATTAGCGGATGTACGCCAAAACGTCCAGAACAACCCACGCCCTGCTATGACCTCTTCAAATATAACTGACATTCGTTATGTCACCACTTCCGTTAATGAACGTATGAGATGCCCTTTCTCTCTCTGCGATTCATTGGCTCATTTTACATACCATTTTTCTATGATCCTTGCATACAGGCAACATCAATTGGCCCTGCTTCACCAACCTGGAGAGGCGATAATTGACATTACTTCGTCACTCGAGGATCTTCATGTCATTTCTCCTAGGCCTGAAGCACTCCCAACGCCTCCATGGTTCTTTAATGACATCTCTGAGGATTCACCCCGCAATCCCCCCAACTCTCTTGTTCATTCCTCTGTGGACACTCTCCACCCAACCACCACGGATACTCCTCAGTACTTCACTATATGGTTCATGTCGAGTGAACCCTCACCATCTACTCGCACCACTCCCCTTGCTTCTCCAGCAGGGGGCAATCACACTAGCACTGAGATCACTCCTTACGACCCCTTATATTCCCATCGTTTCCAATACGATGAGGAAATATTGGAAGAGCTACACTGCCCAGACTCTCCCTGGGATGCACTACATCATCGTGCACTCTTCCTTCCACACGAAGCCCTCATGCCTCCTAACCAAAACCCCATTTACGCGGTCGAAACCAAAGATTTTATCCCATCCGGGCCTATCGATTGGTTCAACAATCTCATTCCTACCCCTGACGCTTTTGAAGAAGGTAATATGGCCAACATTTCCCCCACCATCAAAATCAACATTTCCATTAAAAACGACATCGTCGAAGAAATCATCATTGGAGTTGCTTGCACTCCTCAGGAAATTGCCACATATAAATCCCTCTTCCAGGAATATAGCGATATTTTCGCCTGGTCATACACATAAATGCCTGGCCTTGACCCATCTATTGTCGAGCATCGCATCGACACCTGGCCTGACATCACACCAGTTCGCCAAAAACAACGACCGCTACACCCATCCAAGGTCGCAGCTATCAAAGCCGAAATTGACAAATTATGCACGGCCGGGTTTATTTACCCCATCGCTTACACTTCATGGGTTTCCAACCCTGTACCCGTCGACAAAAAATAGGGCACTATCCACGTTTGCACAGACTTCCACGATCTCAATAACGCATGTCCCAAAGACAATTTTCCAACGCCTTTCATCGATCAAATTATCGACGACTGCGCCGACCATGAGGCTCTCTCCTTTATGGATGGATTCTCTAGCTATAACCAAATTCAAATTCACCCAGCTGATCAATATAAAACCGCATTAATTACCCCATGGGGTACTTTTGCATATCGTGTCATGACTTTTGGCTTAAAAAATGCTGGCGCAACTTTCCAGCGAGCGATGACATACATCTTTCACGATCTGGCTGAAATCATCCTTGCCTACTTGGACGGCCTCACATCTCGATCCAAAAAATGCACCCAACATCTTGATGATTTACGAATCATATTCCAACGGTGTTGCCAGTACAACATCCGCTTGAACCCTCTCAAGTGTGTGTTTTGCGTCATCATCGGGCGCCTCCTCGGTTTTATCGTTTCCCAAAGAGGTATTACCGTGGACCCCCTCAAAGTCAAAGCTATCACTGAAATTCCACCTCCCCGGAATTTACGGCCACTGCAGAGTCTTCAGGGAAAAGCTAACTTCCTTCGATGCTTTGTTCCAGATTATGCCATACACGCACATGGTTTCCTTTGCTTACTATGTCACGACATCCCTTTTCACTGGGACGACTATGCCCAACAGTCATATGACGATCTTAAAACAACGCTTTCAAATGCACCTTTGATTAGTGCACCTGACTACAATCGCGACTACATCCTCTACGTATCAGCATCAGTTGTATTAGTAGTCAGCATCCTCGTCCAGCTCGGAGATGAAAATCGTGAACATGTCATTTACTACGTTAGTAAGAACCTCTCAGGACCACCCTTGAAGTACAAACACGAAGAGAAACTTGCTCTTGCAGTTGTACTCGCAGTCCAGAAACTACGCCATTACATTCTTCTTCGCACCACAAAGGTCGTTGCAGATTCCAACCCTATGCAATATTTGCTCAGTCATCGACAAGTTAACGGAAAATTCGCTCGATGGATCGTTATCCTCCAGGAGTACGACCTCGATTTCTCAACACCTAAGAGTAAGAAGGCCCTCGTTCTCGCCTAACTTGTCACGGCCCTCCCCTCTGACCTCATGAGTGCCCCCGTCAACACTGACTTTCCTGACGAACATCTCTTTTACATCGCTTCCGATGATCCTTGGTATGGTGACCTTCTCATCTACCTACGAACTCAAAAGTTCGGTAACCATCTATCATGAGATGATCATCGGAGTATTCGCCATCAGCCCCCCCGCTATCTCCTCATCGGAGACATCCTATATCGGCGGGGCATCGACACCATTCTTCGTCATTGCCTGACTATTGACGAGGCCGACAGAGCCTTAAACGACTGCCACAGTGGCGCTTGTGGGGGCCATCTTTCGGGTATATCCATGGCTCAGAAGATTATCCGTGCCGGTTACTTTTGGCCTACCTTATTTCACGATTGCATTCATGCCGTAAAACGATGTGACCAATGTTAGCTCTACGCCAACAAAGCCCGAGCTCCCCCTGCTCTTCTTCACCCTGTCATTATTGTGGGCCCTTTTTGCAAATGGGGCATCGACTTTATGACTTTTAATCCCCACTCTAGAAATGGTCACAAATACATTGTTGTCGTCGTTGATTACTTCACCAAATGGGCTGAAGCTATGCCCACTTTCAACAACACCGTTGACACTGCAGCGCATTTTTTCTTTAACCACGTCATATCCCGTTTTGGAGTACCACTCCAACTTGTTTCCAACCATGGGAAACACTTCGAGAATGAGATCTTCGTCGAACAATCATCTCGGTTAGGCTTCTCTCATGAGTTTGCCTCACCATATTAGCCTCAGTCAAATGGACAGGTCGAGGCAGTGAACAAAGTCCTCAAGACCATGTTACAGCGCACGGTTAATAAACATAAAACCAATTGGCATCATATGTTATCGAGGCAAGGAACAAAGTCCTCAAGACCATGTTACACAGACGGTTAATAAACATAAAACCAATTGGCATCATATGTTATTTTCTTTCCACACCATGGGATTATCAACGTAGTAAAGACCGCTACGTGTTTCACGCCATTTCATTTAGTCCATGGGGTGGATACCCCATCGAAAGCGAAATTCCCACCCCATGCATCGCACTGAGATTTTACCCGACCGCCCAATGGGAGGCCACATTTAACTTGAGTCTCCGGATGAAGACTCCGCCAATCTTCCTTCTTATTGCAACAATGAAGTGCTAAAAAATGATCCAAGGCTACCTTCGACCTCCATGTCAACCTCCACTCATTCAACAAAGGTGATCTCATATTAGCCTACGATATCGCCCATGATACCTTTGGCCATGGAAAATTAATCCCTTTGGCATGGCCCTACATAATCCAACATTGCCTCAATAAAGTCACATACATCCTGGCCTCCCCAAAGGCCTCTCGCTCAAAGAACCCCACAATGGCTATATACCTCAAGAAATTCTTATGCTTAGAAGTAGTCATTCTACTCTTTAGGTTATTTTTTCTTTTGTCTTTTTTTATTTTTCTCCTACCCTCTCGTGATAACCATCCTTTGTGCTATTGACGATGTGTTTCCTCCACTGTGCTCCTTACCATATTGGTTGTCACGCCGACGACACCAACCGGACGCAGAATCTCTCTTCGGCGGCTTGGGATCTATATGCCCCTCACATGAAAATGCTACATCTGCTTACACCGCTTGGGACCAAGAAAATCAACAACCAAGCCGAATACACTTGCCACACTTCCTGACGCGGCGCTCCAACTGGCCATCATTATATTCACCACCTTAGCATCTTCCTCAACTCTCAACTAGTCGCTTCCAAATTAACAATGTTTACCGTAATGCCATCCGCGACTCTTTCGCGGCAAATTCCTGCAGGTTAGACTGCTATCTCAACATTTTGATTACATTACATTTACACATATTCCAAGAAAATTGAATCAAACAATAGATAACATAACTAACATGGTGTTAGATTGGCATATATCACATCAAGTTAAGCACATACATAAACATTCCCACAACTCGGCTACAACATATATAGATAGAATAGACATCATCATCATCAACAAAACACATGTAGACAACATTAGGCTCAAAACACGTATACTCATGTATATAAAAGGCCTATCGTGCCATCTCAATGTTTACATACAAAAATACATATGCCCGTAGGCCGCCACGCACTTCGGTACCGTGCTCACCATCCTATATGCTACAATCAAAAGGTACATCATATCAATCGTGGCGCTCTATTACCCCCACCGCTTCCTCGTGAGGAGGTAGCCTTACCTCACCTGACTCCTCGGGCGGGTGGTGGAGGACCACCTATAGACCTCCTCACCGGGCGGCGCCCACTTCAGTCATAGCGCGGGCGAAGCATACCGCCGCCGCACTATCCTGATCGCGGCAGCGGTAATACCTCATACACCAGCTTCCAACCCTCATCCCGATGCGTATCCACATGCCCTCGTAGAACGCTCTTGTAATACCGCCTGCACGACGCACGTGATATCAAATCAACTCGCCACCGCCGAGGAGCATGTGACTTCAAGACCTGGGTCATCAAACCGACACCTCCTCGCTTCCTCTCGGTTTTCCCCGCCGTCAGCCCCCACGGCCTCATACCGATACCATCAGCCAGCAGTTTCCAACTTGTTTGCTCTCTCGTATTTCAACCTCGCTCGTGGAGGTGCCACATCCATTACGCACAAAAACAAATAAACAACTAGTATCAGCATCTATAGTATCATACACATATGGACTGATATCTCAAAACGACATAAGATCAAAAACATGCACAAATACTAACACGCACTTTCGAGCGGTTTTCAAAACCTTCGAGGCGCCATTCAGTCCGGTCCCCCCGGAAGTCGTAACCAACCCCAAAGATAAAATCGGTACTACTCCGCTGCATCTCGCCACTATATTTGGTGCGTCGCCTGTGACGGAAGTACGGCGTTTTCACCTTTCGCTACCACCACTGCATAACTAAAACCGGCGACCACCGCTTTCAAGAGCTGCTCTTATGCCCCACATCTCTAAAGCAAGTAACTGAAGCAATGACGACACCTTCTAAAACCAGCATTGTGATCGAAGCAATGTAACCTCGGCGACTCGGACCGAAAACGGTCCAACTGGCAGAATTTATTCACGTGCACATGCGCTGGCCGCTCTCTATGCGAACCGCCACGCCGCCCACCACTCAATTCTTCTTCACATCTAAATAACCGCTACCACTAATCCATTATTGGTTGTAAGTGACCAGATACATCAACGACATCGCCATGAGTGCAATGATGAGTCGTGGAGTCTATAGCACTTATGTTTCACCACCGCCCCGACCTGCTTACCCTTTAAAACCAAGGCGTATTATCAGCGCTGCATATGCCGACCACTATACAAGGCTAAGATATAGCCATTGACGAGTAATGTATACAGATATAGCAAAGGCCACCGCTTCATTGCACGTGCATGCTTCGGGCGCTCTCGTTTCATCATACAGCGTACGCGCGCGCATATCCAACCTACGTACGCATCTCTATGCTACCAACACTAAAGGCGCCTTTAGCGCCAGTTTTACGCACTCCATGAGTAATCATGGATATGCACGAGCGCGGCGTCGACCAAATCGCCGCATGGGCTCCACACCTGCATTAAATTCCCCTAATTTCGCATAAAATTTCTCCGCATTCAGCCTTCAAAATTGAAAACCTATTTCTATGCAGGATGATAAGAGCACTAACCCGAAATCCTTGCGTAACATCGATCGATGCTCGCCATTCTCCCCAATCCCCTAAATCTCCAAATCTCGCCGCCCAAATACTATTGCAGCTAGTACAAATGAGGTGGCAACGTGCGCCCTACAGCTATATATAGTCCTTCAAACTTCCACTCACCATTCCGGGAGCCCAAGGTGTCCATTTTTCAAACCGTCTTCAGCCACGGGATCAACATCCCGCCACCTACATCATAGCTGTCCCTGGGTCACTTTTCATCCGGAGCCCCCGGGGCACCTTTTTTTTTCATACCATGGTCAGGTACGCACACGCATTGTCACATTTATCTAATACATGCTCATATCTTTGATTCACGGCAGATATTGTTCACTTTGGGTATTTGGTCGTTATGTGCGCAAGTACTTGCTCATCAGTCATCAACATCATCCCTTCAGGTATATATTCAACACTGGCATGTAGTCTCTCCCACTGTATTGCATTTACATTTCCAGTAACACCCTCTGATATTTGCCTTTAGGATCCTCATTCCCGGCTCTGCAGTACTCACACCTCCATTTGCATCTACGATACTGTTACCCGGTCGCTTTCTTACCCCCATGAGTTGTCCCATTCATTGCACCTTTTGGCACTTTTGACACTCATGCTGGTCTTCATTACCCTTTAGGGATGGGATTCTCGATAGTCTTTCATCATGTTGCACATAAACCACATACTTCTTCTCCTCATTTTGCTAGCTTCCCATATGGACTCCCAGATCATCTCTTTATGGTTGTATTCTTTTTACCTGCACCTCCGCAGGATCATGAACCCTCCATTTCATCCACCATCAGTTTGCCCATCTGCAAACCTATCTTCATTTCACCTACCTCATACAGAAACTCACCAATGGGGCCCCCACCCTTCATTAGTTTTCCCAAAAAATTTTGCCCTCCCTGGGGCACGCATTTCACACTGGGGCACCCGTTTCTGTATTTGTACATTTCTCCCCCCAAAAATATTATTCATTATTTATTGTACAAACGCCTTTATTTCCAGTCTTCACATTTTCTTTTGTCATCACCGTTGGCGACTTGATTCATTTTGGCCACGTGCAACCCATGTCACCCTTGGTTGGAGCATTCCCTCTCATCTACCCTTGCCAACATCGTCCATATCTTCGGAGTACTACCCAGGTCACTTACCTCTACCCTCTGAATTTTTTCACCTTGTGCCGCCTCTGGCACAACTTATTCTCGGTCTTGGCGTCCCCCTGACACTCGACCTTTTCACACGGTTGCGACCACTCATTATATCATATACTCTCCAACCAAGGGAAGTCTTGAGTCTCCCCACTTTTTGACTGCTTCCATGTACCTCTGCCACTTCCTCACCTCAGTAGATTCTATGAAGCTATTTGCTTCTGGGAGTCACATTCCCCTTTTTTCGACAGCAACACACTTTTTTCAGAAGGGCGATAGTATCTTGATTCTCATTCACCATTTAATGAGAGATCTCGGGTGACAGAGGGTGAAACACCAGTGCTCCCTGCTGTCGTTGGCCCCCATAACATTCGACACCAACACTTTCTCATGTTATGGTGGGTCTTACTTTGCGACTATTGCAGTTCTTTTTATCATTTGTCACAGACCTCTGAACCGGGTAGGGCTATCAATGCCCACATCATCGTCGTTGCTTATTACCGCGATCATTGCCTATTGTTCAGAGTATGTTCCTTTGCAGAATTGTCTTCTGCATTTATCATCACTGTCCCCGAGGGCGCTGCAGTTATCTACACCAACACTTCCGTCATCTTTTTTCAGAGTTACATAACACAAGCATGGGGCATGCCCGCCTCGTTTGTACATAGTTGTATAATGTTACGCACCTTATGGAAGGTCGGGTTCTACTGGTTCCTTTCTTCTCCAAAGGATTGCTCTACACGGTCCCACTATTGTTCTCTCTTACAACAACATTATCAGTAGAAGAAACATTGATGGATTTCGGCTATACGTATGCTCCTAACCTCATCCATCAGGGGGCATCTGTTATCACTGAAATTTCGTCCGCACATGGCGACAAGAACTCAACATCGTCAAACAGTAATGAAGTCATTCATGGCACTGAATTAATTTCACAGCATTGCAAAAAGGTCAAAAACTATACAAAGTAACCAAAAATTGAAGGGCGCTTTATAGAAGTTTGGTGCGCATGCACATGCACGAAATAGAAACGTACCATGCGCGCATATGTGCACGATGCGCGGTTGTTAGTGAACAAACTCACACACCTGCTAAACAACGCATTTATTGAATTGGTCGACCTCCCAACCACTAATGGATCAGCTCCCAAGCCGATTTGACCCTCAAATATGAGCTGAATCCGCATGGTAGGTTGGTCAAAGACCTAATGAATCCCTAAAGAGCCCCTTTTCACACTTCAAAGGAGTTACATAATCACCCAATGCTATGCTATAAAAAGCCATGAAGAAACATTATTTTCTCAAGGAATTTCATGTAATGTTATGTTGTCTAGATTGTTTTAAGGACTCACTCCTTGGCAATAACACATTGGCACCATTTCATTGAGCCATCTACCTCTCCATTGAGTGGATTTGCTAGGAGTTCTTTCACCATCATTCTCATTTTCTTATTGTAAGGAGAGCAAGTTTGTGAGGGCAAAAGAGACTTCCATTGGAGAAAGAAGGGACTCATAGTCCCCTTTCTTCATTGTGCTTTGATTTCATCAATCGATCAGCCTAAAAACATTGGTGATATTGGTCTTGTTGTCTTTGTTATTTCTTTATCCATATGCTCATAGTTTTAGTTTGTTTTAATTTAATTCTTGCTTATAGTTTTGTTTTGTTTTCTCTAAGCCTTCCCTCTACAGTTGTCATGCTCAGCAAGACCCAACTGAGCATGTAAGCACCTCTTATTTTCTCACAAGGTGACGAATTGGGTGCAAACAATCCTATCTTCTTCATTTTTAACTTGTTTTATGTTGACATAGCACCCCTACCTCAATAGGTTCTGCACAACCTCCCGGTCTAAGGATCATTCTTAATCTCCCCTTTGAGTCTGATTAACTCTATGATTCCCCACAGGAACCTTCAACACACAAATGTTTATCCACACATCCTTCTTAGGAGCTACGCCTATGTGAATAAGCACCAAGAGCCAACTCTCATCCACGTGATCAACTGACATGACCACACTTTTCTCTCAAATGATATATCAGGTTTCACAACTTCCTAACCATTGATGTGAGTCCCTCTAACTCGTCAATCCCTGAAACCCTGAAAGGCTTATGTGTTTTTTGACTCCTCGATTGACTTTACTTAATGTGACCTTTGTCTAAAAACTAGGGCCCAAATATTTTGGCACTTCAGAATTTAGCTTATCGGTGATTCGAAATGTAGCAACACCTTTTACCGATAGTCGAAGTCACGATGGTTCCTCATCATAATAAATAGATTTGAACTTCCGCGATTTGACAATCTTGATCTATCGGCACTCTGCGAATCAAGATTTCGCAACTCTCGACTCAGATTCACAACGTCGTCCACACCCCGAATTCCGAAAAGGAAAATTCAAGCACGTGATAAACAACCCTCGTTGATCCTGATCCAATGACCACTATCCCTCATGAGCTTACGAGTGTTTAAATACACTTAGCCTTAATATTCCCAATGGTCTGCAAGATCAAATGGCCCATAGAACTTCACGATTCTCCCTCTGACAATTTTGACTGTCCGTTCAGACTTCTCAAGACTCCCGGCCAAATATCTTGGCATATTTCCTTCGAACCTTAGCTTCTGCAAGGTGACCCCAGACCTCATTATTCATTTGAACAATTCAAAGGTTATAACCCTTCTGAAATTAGACTCTCACTGTAACTCCTATAATCTAAGGCATCCTTGCTTGCACACCTTGCGACATTCACAATAACCCCTGGTTATTTCACTTTTCAAGTATGTGCACTCCCTTGGAATAGAAGTTATTCATCCTTTCTCCTCGGTTGGAAAAATCTAAGATGTCAACTTGCCAGTGCACACCTTGCATGGCTCTATGTGATACCTACACTCCAGCTAGTATGAGAACAACGATATCCCCCCTGGGCTATTCTGAGATAAAACTCAGAAACCTGTCAATGCACTCTATGTGGATCTTCACTGCACTCCTTGTAGGAATCCTCAGGACAAGAAACAATTGAAACTCATACTTCTCCTCTCACATAATTCATACATTCAACATGAAATCAAGAGCGTACACACACATAACATTGAAACAAATGCATAACAGAGAACACAAGCAAAACTATAAACATACCATTAAAATAGATGTAAACAACGACCACCACAACACCATGAAATGGAATCAAATAATTTTTATATTATTCCCAGTGCTCATGTACACGGTTCAATAGAAACAAATATATGCTTATACCATCCTACATTTTTTGTTCTTCTCTATGATCTTACTCTCTACATCTCTACCCTTACAATGATAATTTTTCAACAACACATATGAGAGTGTCTTTTATGAGTTTTCCCTCCTACGGCTCTAAGCTATCTAATCGAAATAAAATCTACAACTACTTTACATTCATTACAATTAAATGCCTCCATATCCGACAGATGAGAGCAATGCTCAAGATCTATTTTATAATCTTGAAACATAAATGCAAATGCGTTCTGCTAACTATTACATTAATGTCCATTAGTTCAAATTAAAAATGTCTCAAAATATGTGCTGGTGCAATTCCATTTTTCCTTGCCTTTGCGCTTTCTTTACGGTCTCCCTTGCAATTATCCTATATCATAATCCCTTAGATGAAAAGATCATGGACTCTGGTTCATGATCTCCTGCACTATCTATCCATGTCTTTGGATATCTGCTTCACTTTCCCAACTAGAATCCTCAATCGGGTCTCCTTTCCATTTGACCAAATATTCAAATTATGTCTTCCTTCGGGTCTTCTTTCCAACTCTCTGATCAATTATATTTTTCATCTATGGATTTTTAGCTGCAGGCAACTGTTTGACCCACTGAAATTTTGTCTGATCCTCCTTAGTTCCTACTGCATCATCTCTATAAGGATACAAATATGCTATGTTAAATATGGGTGATATTCCTACCCCATCTGGCAATTCTATTTCATAAGAATTTGCCACAAATATCCTCAAAATCTTACATGACCCTATCTTCTTCATCTTCACCTTATTATACGTTCCCCTCAGGAATATTTCTTTCCTCAGGTGAGCTAAGACTAAATCTCCCACTTCAAACTGAAGTTCTCTTCTGTGTTGATCTTCTCTACGCTTGTATTCCTGGATGGAATTCTTTAACTGCTCTTTAACTTTGGCGTGAAGCTCTTGCATCTCTACTGCAAAATCCTCTGCTCCAACACTTATGAATTCGCTCAGCCCTAAGTCTCTCAATTCAAATACTCCTCTTGGTTGCATGACATACATTATCTGGAATGGGTTATGTCCTTTTCTTTGGTTAGGTGAGTTGTTATATGCAAATTCCACCTGTGGCAAAATCTGATCCCACTGACTGTGATGTTCAGCTGCTAAATTCCTCAATAAATCACCCAGACTTATGTTTACTACCTCGGTCTATCCATCCGTCCGAAGGTGATATGATGAGCTAAAAGATAGTTCTGTCCCTAGCTTCTTCCATAGTGTTATCCAGAAATGACCAACAAATTTGGTATCCATGTCTGAAACAATACTCCTGGGTAAGCCATGAAGTCTAACAACTTCTTTGAAAAATAGGTTTGCAATGTGAGTTTCATCACTAGTTTTCTTACATGGAATGAAATGTGCCATTTTATAGAACCTTTCAACTACCACGAATATGGAATCACAACCCCTCTCTATCCTCGACAATCCTAACACAAAATCCATGCTTACCGCATCCCACAGCCTCTTTGGTACTGGCAATGGTTGATACAATCCGGTATTTTGTCTTTTTCCTTTCGCGTGTTGGAAAAGTATGGATTTGTTCAAAACTTTCTCTACATATGTTCTCATCCCTGGCCAATAATATAAGTTGTTCAGTTGCATGAATGTTTTGTCATGGACGAAATGTCCAGCCAATCCCCCACTATGTTTTTCCTTCAGAAGATTCTCTCTCATTAAGCATTTTGGAATACACAACCAACTTCTCTTAAATAACAGTCCATCCTGAATCAAATACTCGATCCATTGGCTCCTATCTTTGAGAAATGGATTCTCACACTCTTCATAAGCATCTTTAAAATCTGCATCATCTTTGTACATGTCCTTAAGGCTATCAAAACCTAAGGTCTTCACACAAAACTTTTGTAGAATCAAACACTTCCTTCTCAATGCATCAACAACCTTGTTAGTAGTTCCAGAAATGTGCCTTATAACAAAAGTAAATTTATGCATATATTTAACCCATTTTGCATGCTTCTGGTTCATTTTTTCCTGTCGAGTTAAGAATTGTAAACCATGGTTATCGCTATACAAGACAAACTCCTTTGGAAATAAGTAATGCCTCCACTTCTTTAATGCATGTATGATTGCATAAAATTATTTATCATACGTGGAATATTTCACTTTGGCAATGTTTAGCTTCTAACTGAAGTATGCAATCGGTCTATTGTCTTGACTCAAGACTATTCCAATTTCAAATCCACTTGCGTCACATCTGACTTGGAATGTTTTACTTAAATCTGGCAGAACCAAAACTAGTTGTCCAGTTATTTTCTCCTTCAACAACTTAAAACTTTTGCCTACTTCCTCTGTCCAATGAAAAGATTTTTGTCTTTTATTGACTGTGTCCATCATTGGTGCAGAAATTCCACTAAAATTGCTAATGAATTTTTGGTAAAAACTGGCTAATCCATGGAATCTTCTGAGTCAAAGATATTCTCTGGTGATGGCCAATCTCTTATTTCTTTTACCTTCTCGGGATCCATCTTCAACTCATTCTAAGAGATTACGATCCCCAATAAATGAGTTCTTTCTTCATGAAATATGACTTCTTCAAATTTATCAACAACTTCTCTGGCTACAACCTCCTCATCAGTAGAGTTAGGTGTCTCAAATGTTCTTCCTTGGTCTTATTGAAGATCAGTATATCATCAAGATACACAATCACAAACTTTCCATAGCCCTTGAATCTGCACACATTGTCCATCCACCATCTTTCTTTGGACTTAGCATTGTTGGAACAACGCATGGACTCAAGCTTTCTCTAACCAATCCTTTGTCCATCAAATCCTGGATTTTCTTCTTAACCTCTTCATTCTCCTACAGCATCAATTTGCACACTCCTTTGTCTAGTAAAATTGCTCCTTTTATAATGTCAATGTGATGGCTTATACTCCTAATGGGCTCGAACGAACAAGGTAAATCATCCACTACTATATCAGTGAAATTCTCTAGCAGTTCATGAGTTTCCCCTGGTAGATCGTCTATCGAAGTACTTGTCAAAATGACTCTGGGTTTTCTCACTACAACAAACTACATGTCTTCTTCTTTCTTGACTTCGTCAAGAAGCTCCTTCCTAATCATGAGAAGTATAGTATTGCTTGCTTTTTCTTTCACTTTTTTATCTTCAATGGGTAGCAACATATGCGTCCTACCATTATTCTCTAAGGTGTATGTGTTCCTTCTCCCATCATGAACAAAATTTCTGTCATATTTTCATGGTCTACCCAACAAAAGATGACATACATCCATGGGTATAACATCACATAATATTTTATCTTTGTAACCCCCTATCTTAAATTCAACTAAACATTGTTTAATGATTTTTACCTGATGTCATTTTTGCAACCATGAGACTCTGTATGGGCTCGAATGCGCAACTATCTCCAATTCCAAATTTTCCACCATTTCCGTGGAGACTAAATTATATGTAATTCCATTGTCCAATATTACCTTGCATACCCTATCCTTTGTCTTGCAAGAAGTTCTAAACAAATTGCTTCTTTGGACTGGATTCTCCATCTCCTTCTCTGGATTTACGAGAATTTTCCTCATCATTAAGGATCTTCCACCTTCTTCATCTTATCCCTCAACATTTTGCTTCTGTGCTTCTAAACTGTGAGCTTCACCTCCATCTCTTTTTATGTTAGGACATTCATAAGAATTATGTCCGATCTTTCCAAAGACAAAACATGTATCTCACCACATATGCCTCATCCTCTTCCTCTGGCTCACAGAAAAGTATTTATGTCGGCATATTGTCTTCCTTGTGAACTTCCTCCTCTTTCATGGTAAGTATGAGGTTTATTTTCTTCTTCCTTCGGATTTTGTAATCTGTCTTAGGAAATTTCTTTTCTTCTGTTCTAATTTATATCTCTGCCTCTTTGACTTTGTTTACGGGCCAATTTCTCTTCAGCCTTCAAAGAAATCTGATAATCATCTTCCACATTTCTAATCATCATCATGCTCATCTCATCATGAATGTCATGTCTCAGATCATTCATGTATGTGGCGAGATCCTCATCATCATTTTCATGATGACCTGCTCTAATGTTTATCCTGTATAACTCCTCAGTGTATTATTTCACTTGCATTCCCTTCTGTCTCAAATTTTGCATTCTTCGAAACAAATTGATTTTGTAATATCTGGGTATAAATTTGGCTTTCATCTTTGAAACCATTATATCCCAACTTTTGATTCTTTGCTTTCTCTTGCAACACCTGTCAGTCTGTAGTACCACAGTGTTGCATGCTCTTTAAGTCTAGTGACATCATGTTTAACTTTCTTATCTTCTTCGTTATCTTCATAATCAAATTATTTGTCCAGATCTCTAAACCAATATAGCAACTCCTCAATGTCTAAGTTTCCTTCATACATCGTAATGTCCATATTTTCCCTAAAACATATTCTTGCAACAACTCTGAATAGACGTTCTTCTGCAGCATCTTCGACTGCAACTTCTTCTCCAGCTCTAGCCTCATTTTCACTTTTAGCCTCACTGATATCTCCAACTTCATTTGTCCGCCTTTATGCTATCTCCATAGCATCTAATCGAGCATGGAGTTCTCTCATTTCCCTTTCCACAGTTGGATTAGGTATTGGTCTCTCTATCCTTCTTGGTGGCATTGTTTAAATCTATTCCATGCAAAATTTAAATCACAACTTTCCTTATGTCTCCTCTTGCCTACAGAAAGAAATATTGTAAGCTCTGATACCACCTGACACAACACCCCTACCTCAACACATTCTGCATGACCTCCTGGTCTAAGGATCTTTCTTAATCTCCCCTTTGATTCTTATTGACTCTTTGATTCCCCACAGGAACCTTCAACACACAAGTGTTTATCCACATGTCCTTCTTAGGAGCTACGCCTATGTTAATAATCACCAAGCGTCAACTCTCATCCACGTGATCAGTTGACATGAACACACTTTTCACCTGAATGATATATCAGGTTTTGCAACTTCGTGACCACTGATGTGATTCCCTCTGACTCATCAATCCCCGAAACCTTGAAAGGCTAATGGTTCCTTTGACTACTCCCTTGACTTTACTTACTGTGACCTCTGTCTAAAACTTAGGGCCCAAATATTTTGTCACTTTGGAATTTATCTTATTAGAGATTCGAAATGTAGCAACACCTTTTACTAATAGCCAAAGTCACGATGGTTACTCGTCATGATCAATGGCTCTAAACTTCCATGATCCGATGATCCTGATTCTATTGGGACTCCACCAATCAAGAGTTCACAACTCTCGACTCAGAGTCACAACGTCCTCCACGCCCCAAATTCTGAAAAAGAAAATTCAAGCATGCAATAAACGACCCTCGTTGATCCTGATCCAATGACCACTATCTGTCCTGAGCTTACGAGTGTTGAAAGACACTCATCCTTAATCTTCCCGCTGGTCTGCAAGATCAAATGACCCAAAAAACTTCGCGATTGTCCCTCTGAGAATTTTGACCATCCATTCAGACTTCTCAAGACTCCTAGCCAAATAGCTTGGTGTCTTTCCTTCTTATATTAGTGTAGGGACCAAATTAATTTGAACTATTAAAATCCATAAATTGAAACTGATAATATTACTTCTACATATAAAGAATCAATAATTTCTTTCATTTATCATATAAGCATGCTAAATTAATTAAAGAACAACAATTTCATAACTGAATAAATAGATTACCTCTTCCTGATGCTAATTCCCCGTTGATCTAGTTGTCTGTTGCTGAAGTTGAAACTGTATCAAACACTGCCCAAAACTGATTTTTCCTCCCTGTTAGCTAGGAGCAACCTGTCCGACTCCCTAGCTCCAGGATACCATAAGGATATCCTAGCCCCCATGCCCAAAACCCCCAGCAAACCGGTGCCCCCTGCTTTCGATTCACCAA
>SNQJ01S0034235.1:53122-89615 GCA_010110895.2 Picea sitchensis | reverse complement strand
TATCCCTTTATTTATTATCTTATCCGCTTATTTATTATCGTATCCCTATATTTATTATCTTATCTCTATATTTAATATCTTATCCCCTTATTTATTATCTTGTCCCTATATTTATTATCTTATCCCTATATTTAATATCTTATCCCCTTATTTAATGTTTTCCCTTCTAAAAAGAAAATGTGTATATATGAATATTCATAATTACGTAACTAAACCAGAGTTGTCTAAATAAAATTGTTAATCGGATAATTGTAATTATAGGATTTCTCAAACATTTGATTGGTTTATTGTCTATTATAAAAGACTAGTCTTGTTGATTGGATTGGATGCATACATAAATTACTAAAGGATGATAATTTTTTATTATTAGTACATGCACGGGACTTGTATGTACTATCTACACATGCATTTCTTGTACATATAGACTAGTATGTATGAGTTTTCTTGACTTACTTACTGATAGTGTCGGTTAATTGTTATGAATGTGTGAACCATGTTTCTTTTCCTTGTACCATAAGATACCTTAACTTCGGGATGAAGTTTCCTGAAGGGTGGGTGTATGTAACAACCCTGTTTAAATAGATGCATAGGGATGATTAATTATAATTAATTTGATAATCTCACTGTCCTAATATGTTAGTTAAACAATAATCTTAAATAATATTAACTAATTAATTATTATTAGTTATTTGTCCATATCTGTCAATGATTAATTAATTACTAATTGACTCATTAATTAATTGAGTAAAGAATTAAAGGGGGTTAATAATTTAATGTATTAAATATTTACGTTTACAGGGGGAGAAAGAAACATTAAATAAAGGGATAAGATATTAAATATAGGGATAAGATAATAAATATAGGGATAAGATAATAAATAAGGGGATAAGATATTAAATATAGGGATAAGATAATAAATATAGGGATAAGATAATAAATAAGGGGATAAGATAATAAATAAAGGAAAAAGGAAATTAATGAAGGGGGAAGAGTCGATGAAGGGGGAATATGACGGGGAAGAGTCTTATGGGAAGGGCATTCTTTTGGGGGGAGGCAGGAGGTATTTTGAGGAGGAGTTTGATGTGCTTTGAGGCATTCGCTGGCAGCCTTTAAGGTCGGGCTTCTGGCATGAGGCCCATGTGCCCGGCCTCCGGCTCTCAATACAAAAAAACTAAGCTATTCCTTAACCCTAACTCTCCTTCACTTCCGCCTCTTTCCTTTATCGCCTCTCCACTCTGCTCTATCCCTCTCGGTAGGCTCAATGCCTAGCTACGAGCATTGGTGCTTGGGCGATGTCTTGTGTGTATTATGTTTTGCATTTGGCTTGGAGGTGAGTGAGCTCTCATATTCTTCTACAGTTCTGTTTCCCTGTACTGTAATAATGGATCAATACCCGGTATTGTCATAATTTAAGGATTTTTTTCCGAATGAGTTACCATGGTTACCTCCTGAGAGGGAGCTTGATTTTACTATTGAGCTAAAACCTCGTGCAGAACCAATTTCCAAAACTCTGTATCGGATGACGGTGTCAAAACTTTGTGAGTTGAAAATGCAGTTGAAATAGTTACTGGACTTAGGGTTAATAAGGCCCAGTGTCTCACCTTGGGGCAAACCAATAATTTTTGTAAAGAAGAAGGATGGATCCTTACGACTGTGTATAGACTACAGGGACTTGAACCATGCTACAGTGAAAAATAGGTACCTGATGCCATGAATAGATGACCTCTTTGATCAAATGAAAGGAGCAGCAGTATTCTCAAAGATCGATTTGTGATCAGGGTATCATCAGTTAAGGATCAAGGAGGGAAATATCCCAAAAACTGCCTTTCGAGCTCGGTTTGGACATTATGAGTTTGTCGTATTAGCTTTCGGATTGACCAATGTGCCAACAGTATTCATGAGCCTCATGAACAACGTATTCCGGAAGTACTCAGACCATTTTGTACAAGTCTTTCTAGATGACATCCTCATCTATTCCAAGAATGAAAGAGAACATGACGAACACTTACGAGTAGTGTTGTCCTACCTTAGAGAGAACAAATTGTATGGGAAGTTGTTGAAGTATTCCTTCTTTCAGAAAGAGATCCACTATTTAGGTCATATCATTTCCGGTGAAGGAATCTTTGTGGACCCAGAGAAGGTAAAGGCCATTATGGAGTGGCCAGTGTCAATAAATGCCCATGAGGTGAGAAGCTTGATGGGGCTAGCAGGTTATTATCGGAGATTTGTGGAAGGATTCTCCAAAATAGAGAAACCCATCACCACTTTCCAATGCAAGGGTGTCAGGTATGAATGGACAGAAGAATGTGATAGTGCATTCATCGAGCTTAATAGGTTACTAACTAGTGTGCCAATTCTACGAGTTTCGGATATGGAAAATGACTTCACAGTCTACATGGATGCCTCGAATCAAGGGTTGGGGGGTGTGCTAATGAAGGATGGAGGATTGATAGCTTATGCGTCAAGGAAGTTGAAGAAACACAAAGAGCTATATGCGACTCATGATTTAGAGTTGGTAGTTGTAATGCTAGCTCTGAAAATTTGGAGGCACTATCTTGTTGGGCGAAACTTTGAGCTTAAAACGGACTTGTATTGCACTCACGTTTCCCTCTATCTAATATATTAAATATAGGGATAAGATAATAAATATAGGGATAAGATAATAAATAAGGGGATACGATATTAAATATAGGGATAAGATAATACATATAGGGATAAGATAATAAATAAGGGGATAAGATAATAAATTAAGGTATAAGGAAATTAATGAAGGGGGAAGAGTCGGTGAATGGGGAATATGATGGGGAATAGTCTTACGGGAAGGGAATTCTTTTGGGGGGATGCAGGAATCATTTTGAGGAGGAGTTTGATTTTTGGTGTATTTTGGTGAATCAGAAGCAGGGGGCACTGGTTTGCTGGGGGTTTGGGCACGGGGGCCAGGATATCCTTACGGTATCCTAGATCTAGGGAGCCAGACAGGATGCTCCTAGCTGGCAGGGAGGAAAACTCGGTTTTGGGCAGTGTTTGATACAGTTTCAACTTCAACAACGGACAACCAGATCAACAAGGGAATTAACATCAGGAAGAGGTAATTTATTTATTCAGTTATGAAATTGTTGTTTTTTAATTAATTTAACATGCTTATATGTTGAATGAAAGAAATTATTGATTCTTTCTGTGTAGAAGTAATCTTATCAGTTTCAATTTATGGATTTTAATAGTTCAAATTAATTTGGTCCCTACACATGGTATCAAAGCACTAGTTTAAAATCTGGGGCCAGGGCCTACCTACCCACCCATCCTCTTGACTCAAAGCTATGGTATGTGTCCTGAAAACAACTCTGAAAACCTGCAACTTGGAAACCCTTAATTTAGAGCCCTTAAAGGCCAGAAATAATGAAAAAAAATGACACCTAAAACCCTAGAGAATGACAAGAGTATCTTAGAAACCCTAAGAGAACAACTTAATTAAATCATGAAGAAGAGACAATGTTGCAGGAAAGATATCCTTCCCACCTGAGCCAACTGTATGTCAACCCGTCCAAGCCATTTGTTTATCTGTAAGAGTTCTTCCTGCAAAACAACAGATGGTAAGCTCAAGCTTCTCCTTAAGAAACACATTAAATTTTAACAACACCTTTTTCATTATGTATTCCTTATCTATAACTATTAAAATCCATAAATTGAAACTGATAAGATTACTTCTACAAAGAAAGAATCAATAATTTATTTCATTCAGCATATAAGCATGTTAAATTAATTAAAGAACAACAATTTCATAACTGAATAAATAAATTAACTCTTCCTAATGCTAATTCCCCCGTTGATCTGGTTGTCCATTGTTGAAGTTGAAACTGTATCAAACACTGCCCAAAACTGAGTTTTCCTCCTTGCCAGCTAGGAGCATCCTATCCGACTCCCTAGCTTCAGGATACCGTAAGGATATCCTGGCCCCCATGCCCAAAACCCCCAGCAAATCAGTGCCCCCTACTTCTGATTCACCAAAATCCACCAAAAAACAAATTCCTCCTCAAAATGTGTCATGCCTCCCCCCAAAAGAACGCCCTTCCTGTAGGACTCTTCCCTGTCATATTCTCCCTTCACTGACTCTTCCCCCTTCATTAGTTTCCTTATCCCTTTATTTATTATATTATCCCCTTATTTATTATCTTATCCCATTATTTATTATCTTATCCCTATATTTAATATCTTATCCCCTTATTTATTATCTTATTCCTATATTTATTATCTTATCCCTATATTTAATATCTTATCCCCTTATTTAATGTTTCTTTACCCCCCCGTAAATATTTAATACATTAAATTATTAACCCCCTTTAATTATTTACTCAATTAGTTAATGAGTCAATTAATAATTAATTCATCATTGATAGATATGGACAAATAATTAATACTAATTAATTAGTTAATATTATTTAAGAAATAATTATTGTTTAACTAACATATTAGGACAGTCAGATTATCAAATTAATTATAATTAATCATCCCTATGCATCTATTTAACCAGGGTTGTTACAATTAGCTTATGTGAAGTGGCCCTGAACCTCGTTCTTCCTTTGAACACTTCAAAGGTTCTAACCCTTATGAAATTGGACTCTCACTGTAACTCCTGGAATCTAAGGAATCCTTGCATGCACACCTTGTAACATTCACAATAACCCCTAGTTATTTCACTTTTCAACTCCGTGCACTCCTTTGTGACATCAGTTCTTTAGCCTTTCTCCTCGATTGGAAAAGTCTAAGACTTCAACTCACCAGTGCACACCTTGTACGACTCTGTGCGATACCTTCACTCCATCTAGTATGAGAACAACGATATCCACCCTGGGATTTTCTGATATAAAACTCATAACCCTGTCAACGCACTCTATGCAAACCTTCACTTCACTCCTTGTAGGAATCCTTGGGATGAGAAACAATTGAAACTCATACTTCTCCTCTCACGGACTTCATACATTCAACATGAAATCAAGAGTGTAGACACACATATCATTGAAACAAATGCATAACAGAGAACATAAGCAAAACTGTAAACATACTATTAAAATAGATGTAAACAACAAGCACCAAAACACCATGAAATGGAATGAAATCATTTTTATATTAATCCCAATTCTCTTGTACACAGTTCAACAACAACAACTATCTACTTATACCATCCTACAATTTTTATTCTTCTCCATGCTCTTACTCTCTATAGCTCTACCCTTACAATGATAATTTTTCAACAATACATCTGAGGGTGTCTTTTACGAGTTTCCCCCCTATGGCTCTAAGCTATATAATCAAAATAAGAGCAACAACTACTTTACATTAATTACAATTAAATGCATCCATATCCAATATATGCGAGCAACGCTCAAGATCTGTTTTACAATATTGAAACATAAATGAAAATACATTCTCCTAACTATTACATTAATGTTCCTTCATTCAAATTCAAAATGTCTCAAAATATCTTTTGGTGTAATTCCAATTGTCCTTGCCTTTGCACTTTCTTTATGGGTTCGCTTGCGATGCTCCTACATCATATGTTCCCCTAGGGAACCTTTTCTTCCTAAGATGTGCCAGAACCTGATCTCCTACTTCAAATTGAAGTTCTCTACAATGTTGATCATCTATGCGCTTGTACTCTTGGTTAGAACTCTCCAACTATCCTTTGATCTGGATATGGAGCTTCTGCATTTATGCAACAAAATCTTCTGCTCCAGCACTCTTGTTTTCACTCTGTTCCAAGTCTCTCAACTAAAATACTCCCCTGGGTTACATTCCATCAAATATTTGGAATGGGATCTTTCCAATGCTCTTGTTTGGCGAGTCATTATATGAAAACTCTGCTTCTGGCATAATCTGATCCCACTGATTATTATGCTCAGTGACCAGACTCCTCAATAAGTTTCCCAAACTTTTGTTTACCACCTCAGTCTATCCATCTGTCTGAGGGTGATAAGTTGAGCTGAAAGACAAATTCATCCCCAACTTCTTCCATATTGTTCTCCAAAAATGACCTACAAATTTTGTGTCTCTGTCTGATACAATTCTTCTAGATAGGTCGTGAAGTCTCACAACTTCCTTGAAAAATAGGTTTGCAACATGTGTTGAATCACTATTTTTCTGGCATCGAATAAAGTGTGCCATCTTTGAAAATATATCCGCCACCACAATTATGGAATCAAATCCTCTTTGTGTTCTTGGCAGTCCCAACACAAAATCCATTCTTATTACACCCCAAGCCCTTTCTGGTATTGGCAATGGTTGATACAATCTAGTGTTCTGTGTTTTTCCTTTTGCATGTTGGCAGATTATACACATGTTCAAAAACTTTATCACTTTTGTTTTCATACCTGGCCAATAGTATGAACTGCTCAACTGTGCAAATGTTTTATCATGGCTGAAATTTCCAAACAATCCTCCACTATGATTTTTCTTCAAAAGGTTATCCCTCATTGAGCATTTTGGTATGCACAATTGATTTCCCTTGAATATCAGTCTCTCTTGAATCATGTACTCTGTCCATTGGCTTTTTTCTCTTAGCACAGGATCTGAAAATGCTTCATATGCTTCCTTGAAATTTGTATCATCACAATACATGTCCTTAAGGTGTTCAAACCCCAAGGTATTCACCTGAAATTCCTGTAGAATCAAACATCTGATTCTTAATGCATCATCAACTTTGTTAGCATTCCCAACAATATGTTTTATGAAAAAAGTAAATTTTTTCATAAACTCAACCCATTTTGCATGCCTCTGATTCAATTTTTCCTGTCTGGTTATGAATTGTAAATCCTGGTTATCTCTATACAAGACAAATTCTTGTGGGAAAAGGTAGTGTCTCCACTTCTTCAAGTCTTGAATTATGGCATAAAACTCCTTATCATACATGGAGTATTTTCTCTTGGTCTCATTCATCTTCTCACTGAAATAGGAAACATGTCTATTATCCTGGCTCAAAACTCCTCCAATTGTGACTCCACTTGCGTGGCATCTCACCTGAAATGTCTTTTCAAAATTTGGCAAGACTAGAATTGGTCATTTTGTTATTTTCTCCTTTAGTATATTGAATCTCTTCTCGGCCTCCTCTATCCATTTAAAAGACTTGTGCTTCTTCTTCACTGCATCCATCATTGGTGCACAAATTCCACTGAAGTCTCTGATGAACTTCCTATAAAAAGATTCTAAGCCATGGAAGATCCTTACCTCAAACATACTCTTTGGTGATGGCCATCATTTTTCACCTTCTCTGGATCCATCTTCAGTTCATTTGAAGAGATCACAAAACCCAAGTAAATGAGTTATGTATTCATAAAAGATGACTTCTTTAGATTTATCAACAACTTCTCTTATTGTAGTCTCTTGATCACTAGTGTCAGGTGTCTGAAATGCTCATATTTATCCTTGCTAAAGATCAGTATATCATCCATATATACAACCACAAACTTGCCAATGAAATATTTCAGTATTTCATTCATCAGCCTCATAAAAGTAATTGGGGAATTTGTTAAGCCAAATGGAATAACAAGCCGCTCATACAAAACTTCATTTTTTGATGTAGACCCCAACCCTCAGGCCAAGATCTACTCAGGATCATTCTAAATCTGCCCCTTGAGTCTGATTGACTCTTTGGTTCCTCTACAGGGAATCCCACACACACACACACAACAACAATAGTGTATCCATAGGTCCTTATGAGTATGCCCATGTGATCAAAACACAAAGCATCACTCAAATCTCCTGACCTTAATAGTATGGTCGCACCCTTTTAGAAATCAGGACTTTTCTTTTGTTTTTGGGATTTCGCGAATCCTGTTGTCGAGTTTCTTGTCTCTTCAACCTCCAAAATCCAAAATGCCAAAATCTTTAACCTCATCCTCCTCCACAGCTGTATCGCGTTTCATTACTTCAGGACTTCTAGAACAAAGAACCTGAATCTCTTGTCTTCGCAACTTCTGAAATGTTGAACCCCGATGCGTTCAGTAAAGGCTGGCTCTCCAATTATCTTTTCGCTAATTCGAAGTTTCGGACTTTGTGACCTCACAAATATAGATGTGAGGCTTCTGACTCTCCAACCTCCGAATCCCCAAAATTCAAAATGGTATCCCCAACGGGATCAATGGCTATAAGATTCCCTTTGATACAATGGCCTGTGTGATTTCAAACTTCCGGGTACCGGGAGTTCAAAACTCTTGAGTCCAAACCACTGTACTCTAAGGTTCTGGAACACCGAAACACCGAAATGCCAAATGCCACTTCACCAATACCTCGTGTTTCGCAACTCCGGGGTTTCTTATGGGAAGTTCCCTGAATCCTTGTCAATGGGAATGTCGAAGCCTCATTCCCCAAAATCCGAAATGCCACTTCTAGGATGTCTTGGATCTCGCAACTTTGGGGTTTTCAATGCAAAGGCCCCTGGCTCCTTGTCCTCATGATTTCTTGTATTCTGAATCCCGAATTACCGAAATCCTGAAATTCCACAATTAACAATCGTTTTCACGATTTAGGAGTTAGAGTGACCGAGGATTTTGGCTCGCACTTCGTACTTACAAACTCTGAATCCTCGAAATGAGCTTGAGAACTTGAAACAAGTTCTTCCTACGCACGCTCCGTGTGCTGCTGAGCTTTCGTTGAACTCAGATCTGAAGTATTTCTTGAAAATAAATGTTTCTCTCCCTCCTGGATTTATTCTACTCGATGCACACCTTGCCAAGCCTCTCTTCACAGAGTGTTCATTCACTCTGTAAGTGTCTTCCTGTGACACTTCCCTTCTCTCTAAACTTGAAATGGAGTTCTCTCGTGCACTCTTTGCACTCGCTCAATGCCCTCCAGGCAGAGCCTGAAAAAATCCCGCAGTGATTTTGTCTTCTGTTGTGTCCTCCTCTCCACAACCTCACCTCCAAGGTATTCAGTAACCTTGGGGTATCCTCCTTGATCCAATGACTTCAGTTGGTGTGCCCTCCTGACACATTCTTGTCCAAATTCCTCAGAGTTTAGAAGTGCACCTATGCACTTCTTTCAGAACCCGCAACATTCTGTCACACCTTCCTGGCATGAAACCTCAAAGAATCCAACCTGAAATCAAAGAACCCATGGATAGAAGAACCTATATGTCCCTACAAATGGGTACCTAACCATACATCTACAACATATAAATACACACACATGAAGACATTCCTCATACACAGAATAAAATGTAGGAAAAACTGCTCTTTGTATTAATATGAATGCGTATTTACAATGTGAGCTCGGACTGCAATAGAGTCTTGACTCTCCTCTCATATCTATTCTTCTCTTTCTCTCTATCCCACTACTAACATAATATCCAAGATCTTTTACATGAGGGGGCTTTTGAGATCTTCCCTCCAAGTTACCTACCCTATTCAATTACATTAACTTTACATTGAATGGGCTGTCTAGTCTAGATCGAAGCTAGATCTAGCCTTACAACCATTAAAGGCCTTATTTAACTACAACCTTCTCAAACGCATGGCTTTGTCTCTACCAACCTCACAAACATTTAATACAAATTCAAATTCAAAATTTGAAATGAGAGGGTTGTGCCTCTCCTTCTTCATTGAATGCGTGTTGTGTTGGTTGGTTGGCTGGCTTGGAGTGATGCTCCTGCATCATACTCCTCTGTTGTGAAAAATTCATGAGCTCGTGCTCATGAGCTTCCCAACATCATTGTTGAAATCCACCTGGATCCCAAACAACTCTTTGGATTTGTTCATCTTCTCCTCTCCAGCTATGTTGTTGTTGTTGCTGCTACTTATTCTTCCCTGTTGCTCTTGCAGGCTCCTTTCTTCTCAGCTTCTCATTGGTGGCAGTCTCTGCTGCTAAACTCAAGATCAAACTTCTGATTTGTTCAATTACCTCGTCCAGTGGATCCCATGGATGGCTCTCCTTTTGCAGTCTACGTCACTGCACTTCTTCCCTGCAAATGGGTCGATCAACTAGATCTCCCATGCCATCTTTACCTCTCTTTGTGGAACTAAGTGGTCACTGTGCTATAGACTCCAGCCCTGTAGTCTCATTACTGAGTTGTTGCTCAACTTCTTATGGTGGCAGTTCTGCTGCTGCCATTTGTCCTTGTGTTGGTTGAATTCCAGCTTCTTCTAGCTTCTTCCCAAGTTGGTATGCTCCACTACCTGCTTCCAACTTAGCCTGTTGGATGTGAAATTTTAGCACCATCACCCTTCTCTGTAGGGCTTCCAATTCTTCACACAGATCAAGAAAATTTTTGTTGTCTTCTTCCTCTTCTACTACAGGCTTCAATGTTGTAGTCATCTTTGTTTCATCTTCCTGGCTAAAAATTTTGAGCCATTCTGTTGAACGCTTGTCCTTTTCTCCTTGGGAAAACATCAGTGTTTTCTCCACTTCTTCCTCCATGACAGTTTCTGCTGGCTGTCTCTCTTCTTTTGCTGCATCTACAACACATGCTCTAGCCTCTACTGGGCTACTTGGCAGGAATACTCAAATTCCCCCAATCATCATAATTCTCTTCTTATTCTCTCCTGTCAGCAGTCCTTACTAATTTGAACTCTCCTCTGAGTTCACGAGACTTTTAGACAGTCTCATCTCCTTTCCCCTGCCCAACTGGCAATTTGGGAATTTTCTACTGCCCACCCGACAATCTACGAGACCATCTGATCCCATCTCATTGCCCACCTGGCAATATGAACTTTCAACACTGCTCCCCTAACAGTATGTGAGACATTTTACTGATCTCTTCCCATTTCCTACCTGGCAACTCAAAATTTCACTTCTACCCACTTGGTAGTTTACAAGATCAATCAATCCCACCTTCCTCAACACTCCTTGCTGACCCAAACTCATCCCTGAGTTCATGAGACTTTCAAATAGTCTCATATGCTCTTCCTTGCCCACTTGGAAATATGAATTTCCACTACTATCCTTCTGACAATCTATGAGATCCTCCAATGACCTCATTTCATTGCCCACCTGACAATTGGAAAATTCATCTCTGCATTCCTGGTAGTTTATGAGATTTGAAACTGATCTCTCTTCCTCATCACTGAGGGTTTCTCCATATTCTAGCTCACAGATGCAAACCATATATGTGTCACTGAGGCTTTTAGAATACCTCAACCATTTCCTCAACTCTTGTTGTTGTTTCCTGGCCAACAACTTTTTAACATGTCATTTGTCTTTCTTGTTCAGAGGCCATTCGTACCTCCAGTGTACTTTTGCCTCCTATTGCATCTTCAATGTCAGTTGTTCCATTCTCACCCTTATCTCAATGAGTTCTTTGTCAATCTCTTCTTTACTCCTCTGCTGGTGGTCTCCTCTTCCACCACGCTCATGACCTTCAGTAGCCATCTCTATCTTTCACCTGCCCTCCTGGCAGTGTATAGATCACTCTACATCTGAGAGCATCTCCATCTTCTCCTACAACTTGCTTGGTTGTCTATTGACTGCTGCACACCTGCAAACAATCACCACAGAGAATTATTACTATGTCTCCTTTTTCCTGCTACATACAAATGAATCTCTGCTTCTAATTCCACTTGATGTTACCAGAATCTCTCCTTTCAATTCCTTTCTCTGCTATTTGCAAAAAAAATCCTTCTATGATACCACTTGACGTGTATCAGAGTGTTTTTCTTCTCCTTCTCTCCCTCCTTCTACCCATAGTATACAGACAGAAACTAGCTCTGATACCACTTGATGCAGACCCCAACCCTCAGGCCAAGATCCGCTCAGGATCATTCTAAATCTTCCCCTTGAGTCTGATTGACTCTTCGGTTCCTCTACAAGGAATCCCACACACACACACACACATCAACAATGTATCCATAGGTCCTTATGAGTATGCCCGTGTGATCAAAACATAAAGCATCACTCAAATCTCCAGACCTTAATAGTATGGTCGCGCCCTTTTACAAATCAGGACTTTTCTTTTCTTTTCGGGATTTCGAGTTTCACAATTTCGTGAACTCTATTTTCGAGTTTCTTGTCTCTTCAACCTTCGAAACCCGAAATGCTAAAATTTCAAAATCTTTAATCTCATCCTCCTCCATAGTTGTATCACGTTTCATGACTTTGGGACTTCCAAAACAAAGAACCCCGACCACTTGTCTTCACAACTTCCAAAATGACGAACCCTGATGTGTTCAGCAAAGGCTAGCTCTCCAATGATCCTTTTGCCGATTTGGAGTTTCAGACTTTGTGACCCTGTGAATCCAGATGCAAGGCTTCCGACTCTCCAACCTATGAACCCCCAAAATCTGAAATGGTATCCCCAATGGGATCAATGGCTATAAGCTTCCCTTCGATCCAATAGCCTGTGTGATTTCGGACTTCCGGGTACCGGGAGTTCAAAACTCTCGATTCCAAACCACTGTACTCTTAGGTTCCCAAACCTCAAAACATCGAAATGCCAAACGCCACTTCACCAATACCTCACGTTTCGAAACTATGGGGTTTTGTATGTGAAGTGCCCTAAATCCTTGTCAACGGGAATGTTGAAACCCTGTTCCCCGAAATGCCAAAATTCCACTTCTAGATGTCCCAGGTCTAACAACTTCGGGGTTTTCGATTCAAAGGCCCCTGGATCCTTGTCCTCTAGATTTTCGGTATTCTGAATCCCGAATTACCGAAATCCCAAAATCCCGCACTAAACAATCCTTTTCGCGATTTGGGAGTTAGAGTGACCAAGGATTTTGGCTCGCACTCTGAACTTACAAACTCCAAATCCTCGAAATGATCTAGTGGTAGTTGTAGCTCCTTCTTGAGCTTATGCCTGCATCCTTTTCCTTGAAATATTTTCCAAGTTCCAAAGGTATCGACCTTTTCTTTTCCTCTGCAAACTCTACAACCTTGGGTTTCACCTGCATTCTGAAAATGCTATCTCTCCTAAGTTTTTGGGACTTGTGAAACCTTGAAAGGTTTCCCCGAATTCCTGCACTCCTTGTAGTTGTTTCTCTCTGCGCAAAGACACTCTTCCTCCTGAGCTTTCTTTCTCTGAAATCTTAAAGGGTTTCCTGAATTCTGCACTCCTTGCAAAGTCTCTACGCATAGAGATGCTATTTGTCCTAAGCTTGAGAACTTGAAACAAGTTCTTCCTGCGCATGCTCCCTGTGTTGTTGAGATTTTTCTGAACTCAAATCTGAAGTATTTCCTGAAAATAAATGCTTCTCACCCTCATGGTGTTCTTCTACTCGATGCACACCTTGCCAAACCTCTCTTCACAGAGTGTTCAGTCACTCTGTAAGTGTCTTCCTGTGACACTTCCCTTCTCTCTGAACTCTAAATGTATTTCTCTGGTGCACTCTTTGCACTCGCTCAATGCCCTCCTGGTAGAGCCTCACAGAATCCCACAATGATTCTATCTTCTTTTGTGTCCTCCTCTACGCAACCTCACCTCCAAGGTATTCAGTAACCTTGGGGTCTCCTCCTTGAGCCAATGACTTCAACTGGTGTGCCCTCCTGACACGTTCTTGTCCAAATTCCTCAGAGTTTAGAAGTGCACCTATGCACTGCTTTTAGAACCCACAACATTCTATCAAACCCTCCTGGCATGAAGCCTCAAAGAACCCAACCTAAAATCAAAGAGCCCACGGATAGAAGAACCTATCTGTCCCTGCAAATGGGTACCTAACCATACATCTACAACATATAAATACACACACATGAAGACATTCCTCATACACAGAATAACATGCATGAAAAACTGCTCTTTGTATTAATATGAATGCTTGTTTACAATGTGAGCTCGGACTGCAACAGAGTCTTGGTTCTCCTGTCCTCTCTATTCTTCTCTCTCTCTCTATCCCACTACTAACATAAGATCCAAGATCTTTTACATGAGGGGGCTCTTTGAGCTCTTCCCTCCAAGATACCTACCCTATTCATTACATTAACTTTACAATGAATGGGTTGTCTAGTCCAAATCAGAGCTAGATCTAGACTTACAACCATTAAAGACCTTCTTTAATTACAACCTGCTCAAAGGCACGACTTTGGCTCTACCAGCCTTACAAACATTTAATACAAATTCAAATTCAAAATTTGAAATGAGAGGGTTGTGCCTCTACTTCTTCATTGAATACACGTTGTGCTGGCTGGCTGGTTGGCTAGCTTGGAGCAATGCTATTGCATCATTTTTCTTAAAGGTTGTCTTCTACTCATCACCTTCTCTCATTCTAATCTGGTGATATCCACTTTTCAAATCTATTTTAGAAAAGAATTTTGCTCCACTTAAACAATACATTAAATCATCCATTCTTGGTAAAGGAAATCTATACCTAATGGTGATCTTGTTAATGGCGCTTGATTCTGTACACATTCTCCATCCTCCATCCTTCTTTGGACTCAACACAGTTGGTACTATGCATGGACTCAAGCTCTCTCTGACCAAACCCTTGTCTAACAATTCATGGACTTGGTTCTTCACTTCCTCATTCTCTCAAGGTGCCAATCTATATGTTTCTTTGTTTGGAAGACTTTCTCCTAGTATCAAGTCAATATGGTGGCTGATACTTCTGACTGGTGGTAGTGAGTTAGGAATATCATCCACCACTATGTTAGCAAAATTATCCAACAATTCCTAAAATTCTTCAGGAAAATCATCCATCGAAGTACTTGTAAGTATAACTCAGGGTTTTCTTACCATAAAAAACTGCATCTCTTGTTCTTTCTTGACTTCTTTCAGGAGTTCCTTCCCACTCATGAGAAGTATGCTTGTGTTGGCTTCCTCTTTCATCTTATTATCCTCAAGTGGAAGTAATATGTGTGTTCTACAATTCTTCTCTAAGGTGTATGTATTCTTCCTCCCATCATGAATGGAATTCCTATCAAACTTCCATGGTCTTCCCAACAAAATATGGAATACATCCATGGGAATCACATCACATAGAATTTCATCTCTATATCCTCCTATCTTAAATTCAACCAAGAATTGTTTAGTAACCATTACCCGGTGTCCTTTCTAAAACCATGAGACTTTGTATGGCTTCATATGTGAAGTTTTCTCCATCTCCAATTTCTCCACCATCTCTGTGGATACTAAGTTATCCGTGCTCCCACTGTCAATTATCACCTTGCATACTTTGTCTTTAGTCTTGCAAACTATTCTAAGGAGACTATTCCTCTGCACTAGATTTTGAACCTTTGCCTCTGGTTTTAAGAGGACCTTCCTCAACATCATGGATCTTCCATCCTCTTCTCCTTCTACTTCAACATACCTTCTCTGTGCTTCTGAAATGTGAGCTTCACCTCCTCCTTCTTTATTTTTCCCAGGACATTCCTAAGACATGTGTCCTGTCTTTTCACAGGCATAACATCTTACTTCTCCTCCTCTGCTTCTTCCTCTTCCTCCAAAAGAACTTCTTCCACCACCCTGTCTTCCTCGGGAACTTCCTCCTCTTTCCAAGTGACTACATAGTTTCTCAGTCTCATCCTTAGACTTATGTGCCTAGTAATGGGTAAATCCATTGCCTTTGTTTGGGGCTGGGATTTTACCTCTTCCTCATTGGCTTTGTTTTCTGGCCAACTTCTCCTCTGCCTTTAGAAAAAACTGATAAGCATCCTCCATTGTCCTTAATGACATCATGCTGATCTCATCCTAGATTTCATATCTCAGGCCATTTATATATATGGAAACATTTTATTCATCTTTCTCCCTTTGTCCAGTTATGATGTTCAGTCTATAGAAATCCTCTGTGTACTCCTTAATTATCATACCTTTATGTCTTAGGTTCTGCAACTTCCTGAACAAATTGATCTGATAGTATTTTGGCATGAACTTAGCCTTCATATTGGCTACCATTTTGTCTCAATTATTTATCTTTTTTTTTCCTTTGTTCCTCCTCTCAGCTTGCAGCTCATCCCACCACAATGTTTCATACCCTTTTATCCTGGTGACAACCTATTTCACCTTTTTATATTCATTGATATCTTCATAGTCGAAATGTTTGTCCATGGATCTTACCCAATCTAGCAGCTCTTCAACATCTAAATTGCCTTCATACATTGGGACCTCTATCTTGGATCTACCTCCCAATATAGCAACTGCTCTCAGCAAGCATTCTTCTACAACATCCTCTCCTACAGCTTCTTCAGCTTCTACCTATTATGTCTTTGCATTGTTGATGTCTCCAACATCAGGTGAGCTCCTCCTTTGCACTGCCTCCATCGCCTCTAATCTTGCACGAAGTTCTCTCATCTCCCTTTCTATGACCAGATTGGATAAAGGTGGTTCCACTCATCTCCTTGGTGGCATTGTGTTGAATGTATGTCACAGACAAAGTACAACTTCAAGATCTTTTGTCTCTCCTCCTTTTTCTATTATCTGTAAGCAAAAATTAGGCTCTAATACCACTTATTGTAGACCCCCTTCCCTCCTAAGGGATGTGTGACCTCTCGGTTAGCATCTTTGATTTTGTATTCAAGTGACTCTTTGAAACCTTATTGGCCTCATTCTGTGTTAAACATTGGTCCCCTCAGCTCCCTGCGTAGGCTTCATGACACCTGCGACCTTCCTTTTCGCGCTCTGCAAAAATCTCATAGTATTGGGCATTAGCACCTTTTTGCTCAGCCCCTCCTCCGATGTGACCCTGGGCGATGACCACACAATTGCGGGTGCATCCACAAGTGGTTTGAATTCAAAATATTTTTGGGCCCGCAATTCTCCTCGAGCCTCCATGTCTCTTCCTGGCAAAACCACAGTATTGATTGTGACCCTCCCTTGAACTTTTAAAGTCCGTGCAACTCATGTCCCCACAATGTGATATGATCGTCGATCTCACGATCTTGACGATTCTTCCAGATGAACGACTGATATCTATTCCTTGAAATCAATGGTCTGGCTCTCCCTCTCTGCGATCAACGGTTGTGGTTGAGTTGGAATTCTTGAATTTGGAATTCTCAAATGTCAAACCTTGGTTTCCTTTGCAAAGAAATCTTCTAGAACAAATTATATGCTAACATGTGTCCCCTTCAATCAATGGATGTGATCTATGTGGGTCTTCAGAATTTAGTTTTTTTTCGAATCTCAAACCTCGCTTTCTTCTTAACTCCAATCCTTCGGAGTGGACGATCGACAAACACGTGTCCCCAGGATCAACGGTCCTGCCTTCACTTTGGGTGCTTTAAATTTCAACTCAGATCACTGGTCATGTGACCCTCCTCTCGATTGACGGTCGAGATATCCTTCGGGTTTCAGACTTCGGCAATCTCAATTCTCAAACTGAAAAATCCCATGAAACATTTCCTAGAGCTCACGATGTACTGACAGGTGTCCACTGACAGATAGACTGCTCTCGGCTCTTCAGTTCTTCGGGCTTTGAGTGTTTCAATGCATCACTTTTTCCTTCCTCTAGATCTCATGACCCATCGACATGTACCACTCTGAATCTAAGGGTCTAGCTTTGATTCATCTCTTCAGATCTTCACGCTTCGGGGATCTCAAGTTTCAAACTTGCTTCCTTCCAATATCATGCTATCTAACGACTTAGATTTTATTGATTGATCCAATGCCTGATGTTCACTTCGGATGATCTGACAGATCAAGTTTGCCTCAGATGATCAAATGACTGTGATTTCACTTCAAAAATCTAGAACTCCAGACTTCGGAAGTTTCAAGTCTCAAACCTTGATGGGTTCTCTCTCCTGTGTGTGCGAATAATTAAACCTCATGCACCTTTACTTGAATTAGACAACTATTCATCCTTTGCGTTGTGATCCAAGGAACATCG
The DNA here is from genome assembly GCA_010110895.2 of Picea sitchensis. Classification (NCBI taxonomy): domain Eukaryota; kingdom Viridiplantae; phylum Streptophyta; class Pinopsida; order Pinales; family Pinaceae; genus Picea; species Picea sitchensis. The sequence goes on along the minus strand of SNQJ01S0034235.1, from coordinate 71,883 downwards.
TCGCTCCTCCTCCTGAGATTTAGATTTATTTTGACTTAGAAGGTTTTCTACGCCTTCAAAGGTTTTCGAACTTTTATCCTCCTGCGAGTGCGACTCTTGGGTCTTGTTAACACTTATGAAAAGTGTTACTTCTTTTGATCTTGGCCTTTGTGAAGGTTTTGGCTTCCTGTGCACTCCTTGTGTTTCATGGATTTTCAATAACTTAGATCCGAAGGATTTATTGACAAGAAATTATCCGCTCCCTCCTAACGTTCTCCTTTTGCTCAATGCACACCTTACAATCGACTCTTACTTAAGTTTTGAGTTCTTGCAGATGATTCTGCACCCCTTGCAATAGTCACTTTGCACTCCTTGGAAAGGGAAAGTTTTGTGCTATCTCTTCTTAGCTTCGGAACTGAAACAGATCATGTCAATGCAATCCTTGTGTTCATTTTGCACACCTTGCACTGATTTCAACTAAAGAGAAACAATTGAAACTTATCCTAACATTCATAGTTCCATACATTCATTTACAGAAACAACAACAACAATAGGAAATTTGCAAGCAATAACAACATCCAAACACATTGGATCAATTTTCCTTTGTTGTATTCATTCTAAATAAAAATGGTTACAACTACAATCAAACAACAACTACAAACTTAGAAATCTCCTACTAACTTGCAGCTAGCCTCATTTGGATGTACAAAACCTCCATTTATCTAAAAGGGTTCTTAGGGTTCCCCCCAACTACTTGTCTACTCCAAAACCTAACCTAACGACTATATTAGTCTAGTCGCATTCCAGAGCAAGAGTGGAAACTCCACTTGGATCACAGTCATTCAAGCGTGCTTGAGAATATTTTTTGGTGTTGAGTTCATGCATGCTTCAAAATATCTTCCGGCACTGAGGTCATGCTTTCTTCAAAATATTCTCCATAACTTCCATCGTTAAGATTCCAAAAATATTCCCAGGTGTTGAGTGGTCCTACTCCACATTCTCGGTAACGATTCCCTTGCATCAGTACTGTGTAAAAAGGCTGAGGTAAACTAAGTCAAATCACTGGTAGTTACCTGGTAAATTGCTAAGATATTTGTGGGGTACATGTTGTGTAAAATTCCAAGAGAAACAGGGTGTGAATGTTGTGATCTAACAATAAAAAAAACACAGAGTTTTAGCCTTTAAATGCTAGAATCATAAAAAAAAAGTCTATAGAATTACCATTCCTCAACGTTGGTTTTTATCATTCAAACTTACAAAGTTTTATCAATCCAAAACGCGGAGAGTTACCAAAGTTTAAGAAATTAAAAAATCAGAGAAAGTCAGAGTTTAATCTATCAAGACACGAATATACTCAATCAAAAGAAGCTGCAAATATCAAGGGTTAATCATAAGAAAAAAATGAAGAGATATGTAAGGGTTCGATAACTGGGTGAAATTTATCCTCCACTTACTATCCATGCATAGGAAAGTAGGGCATTTGAATCTATAGGTCTTTAAACACCGGAGTGACGAAATTTGATTCGAATGTTGGTTGACTCCTCAGGAACAGACTAATAATTGAAGGATAAGGGATAGAAGATAAAAACACAATCCACATCCAGATATTCTCTGTGGAGAAGAAAATAATGAAATAAAAGCGCAATCAAGGAATGAAGAAAATGCACGCAGGAGATACAAGAAAGCAGGCATGGTTTGAGTTTGGGTTCATTCTGGCCACACGCAAAGAGACAGTAACTCATAAACAAAGGATATAGTGGAAATCAAGGGTTCTTACTAAATAAATCAAGCAACAAGGGATTATAATTACAGTAGGAATGAATGTGCAGGAAATCTCATGTCCATGAAATATTCATATGAGTACAAAAAACCATGTATAAATTGAATTTGTTGCAAGTAACAACCATAAAAGGCATACCTTATCCAAATGTGAATGCTATGAATTCATTGTCCCCTGCGTTCTCAGTCCTTCTCCTTCTTTCAAATTGATGTGACCTCACTGGTACCTCCTAGCCAATGCTAGGGGTACTCTTCTTCCCCCTGAGCCCCTCAAGCCACTAAGGGGTCACACACACAATACCATAGAATTATAGCACCCAACTCGCCTCTCAAGGTAAAGCTACCACTCGTTACCTGAGATGGGTATCCCAACTCCCAGAAAAGAAATTTCAGTCAAGGTAAAATTTCAGCAGCGTAACGTTACGCAAAAAGATCCCATCCATACTCCTCCTCCTCCATCCTTTTTATAGATTTTTTAAGTAATTAGTTTCCCAAATTCTCATTAAATTCCTTTTTTAGTTAATTAATTTAAAAAAACCTCCTTTGTACATGTCTCACCCATCCCCCAGTTGCACCAAAAAGTCAATTTTATTTATTAATTAAATATTCTTATTTGCCTCACCCACCTAAAAGCATTCCTAAAAACGCTCCTTGGTGTCCCAATATTCCCTTACAAATATTAAATGACTTACACCTTAATTAATTCCTAGTTGATTTCATAAATAGCAAGTTCCCAAGGCAAGATTTCTTACTAAGTTAGACATTCAACGTTTTCTTTACATTTCCCCTTTTCTTTAAGTTTCTCCTTTTTCTTTTAAGTTTCTCTGTTTTTCCTTTTTAACTAAAAAACAATTTAGCAAGTGTAGATAAGACAACCATTTACCCTTTTTCCTCTTTAATTGAAAATTAATTTAGCAAGTGTAGATAAAACAACCATTTACCCTCTTTTCTTTTTAACTAAAAATTAAATTAAGAAATGTAGATAAAAACAACCATTCCCCTTTTTCTTAATTTTAATCCTCCATGTTAATTTTGACTTTAATAATTAAATTTGAATTTCTTAACCCCCTTCTTGTTACATGTTTATTTATTATTATTATTATTTTATCACATGTTCTACTTAGACCTAGGTTTTAATTTCACTAGGTTGGGTGACATTTTTATTAGGGAAAATTGTTTGTAAATCTTACTTATCACATCATTCATTTTAAGGATGACTAGGTTTATTTGCTTACCAGTTCAAACCGCAACGTGCCCTTCAGAATGCACTAGGTTCTCCAAGGGTGCCACTTGTCGCTTTCCATTTTCTTTGCGCGATGTTCCCTTCAAGACACACTACGTTCTCTAAGGGTGCCACTGCCCTCTTTCCATTTTCCCTGTGCGACGTGGCCTTCAGGATGCACTACATGCTCCAAGGGTGCCACTCGCCTCTTGACTGACTTTGGTAGACATCAAAACCCTAGAGTCATTACTTCGCCAGGTAATCATGTGGGAGACTAAGGTCCTCTAAGTAATAAGGCCCATGCCTTATTGTGCTCCCTTTAGAATAATTGTGAGTGATTGTCACAGTCTTCTCGCATGACATCTTGGGTCTTCTAGAACAAGGTAATCGTTAACCTATAGTTCGAGCCATGGTGGGAGTGCTAGTAGGCTGTGGCAGGGCTGCTGCCACACCTCTCCCTCAATGGCTCTGGTTGTTCTGCGTGACCCCTCTACTACACATGTGAGTCTGGTTAGCAAGCTATCGTCAACCTACATCCATCAAAGAATCATGTCAACAATAATAATCATTCATCATAATATCCAGTCATATGTTCATATGTCATATCGAAAACATTCAAACCCCAATAGTCCACTCCCTAACTCTATCCAGAGTCCAAGGGGTTTCATCGATGCCTCATTATCCTCAATGTACAAAGTCCTACACACTTAGGAGAACCCAGTCAATAGCACTTGTCTATGTAAATACAATGAAATAATATATCATCAAATCCATAATATCACATAATCATAATAAAAATTACCAATAGTATAATAACCCGGATCACTTGCATGCAAGTGTCCTCAAATAATAAGTTCTCTCACTGTGCGCAAAAGCAGGATGTAATAGGTGGCTAGGACAAGAGTGAGTATAAATATTCCTTAAGATTTTCAAAATATTTGGTTGCTTGTTGAGTCCAATAAAATTCCTCCTTTATTAAAAACATTGTTAGAGGTGTTTCCTAAAGGGGTTGGATCCAATGGTGAAAAATGAGGAGTTTTTCACCATTGGGAAAGGTTTAATTCTCGTGAGAGCCTAACTTGAAGCCATGGGGGCACCTTGAGGTAGTGTTCAAACATGTGGTTGCACCTAGAGATATTATATTAAAAATGATATTGTGACCCATGCACTCATAAGTGGATCAAAGCCCACCCCCATGTCCTTCATTTTTTTAAGTCCCCGAGGTGTAGGACAGCCGGTGATGGAATTTGATGTTAAGGCACTCTGTGATGTTAAAGTCACCATTTCAAAACTTGCGGGGACAAAAAAAAATCCATCCATGTTAAGGGTTGGTGTGGCTCAGGTCAGGTCCGATCCCCAGGTGATTTTGATGGCTTGGATGCTCCTGAGTCGTGGTTTCTTAGCCACAGGTTAGTCCCACATGTCATGAACAAACTAACAAACAAACAAACAAACACAAACATTGTTAGAGGTGTTGTTAATTGACCATAATTCTTGGCAAACTTGCAGTAATATCCTATTGATCCTAAGAATCCTCTAGGATTATTCAAGGTTTTTGAAATTGCCCATTCCATCATAGCTTTAATTTTGTTAGGGTATTCTACCTACTTGAGATAATTACCATGCTATTGATTTGAAAAAAATAAGTGTACCACCTAACATTAGGACTTACAAGTACACATATGCACAAAGGAGTGTAATTGAGTGTATGATTCAATAAATGTTAGAGGATGAAAAGTGTGGTGGGACCATAACCTACACGCCTAAGAATTGTAACCTATCATTGATACCAAATGTTATGAATCAAAATCCAAAATAGTCAATGAATACTAATCCACTTCGAGGGTGAAACATCCATTTATAATATATCCAATATAAATGAAAAGATGAGATGATCCTAAAACTAGGTCTCCTTGGTGCGCTTGTTTGTGTAGGATACCAAGGATACAATTGCAATTAAAAGTTCAAATTGAAAATAAAAATATAACAGTACAAATACAACAACTAAATATCTAGATATTTACATGGGGATTCATCCTTAACATGGGGATTTTTCTAGGATATTAATACCGATGCATTGGTTTTCTATCGGTTGGTAATTGGGATATTTATTAATAAAGCATGCTCTATCTTTGGCTTCACTTCCATGAACAAGACGAGCGATATATATTTTATCAATATCAACTCCCCAAATTCTTTCACATGGTATCATTCATTAAGATATGGTACATACTTGTGTTTTTAAGTTTGATAAGATTGTAATATCCTCACTATAATCCCCATCTTAATTAATAAATAATGTATATATAATGTATGGATCTCGCCAAGCGATGTATACATGAATTGGATTTCTGAATTTTAATAAATAAGATGTGATACCAGTTGTTGGGGATGTGGAAAAATATTGGGGGTTGAGTAATCCCCCAGAGGGGAGAGGTCTAGAAAGGGGGATTTTATGCATGAACTTAATTCCAAATTCCTTTTCCTAATTTTTAGTTCCTTGATTTAACCTTCTAATTTTCCTTGAGTGTGGAAGTACCCAATCATTTAATATCTATAAAAGGGTGTGTGTATAAAATCACATCCCATAGTTATCATAGATATGTTTAGTGAATTACAACTAGCTTGGGGATGAGTTGAATTCAATCAAACAGGAAAAAGGAGAGGAAATCCATATGGGCAGAGAGAGAGGTAGTTTATATAATCACGTTTAGCATGATGGAAAGGAGAGAATGGGGAAGAAGAGCATTGTAGATGGAGGAAAAAAAGAGGGATAATTTTGGAGCATTTTTTGACCAAAAATACTTAAGAGGCAAGTTTTCAAACTTGAAAAATAACCAAGTTGTCAGGGCTCAAGAATAAACTTCTGTGAGAGTTGCATTGCAACAACAAGTTTTTTGTTGTTTTTATTGCTAGTAGTTTTCCTGTTAGTCAATTCCCTTGAGTTCCCAATAGTGATATTCCTGGTTAATTGCACCATAGATAAAATTATAAATGAATGGGATGCTTGATGGACTGAAAGTATGAAGGGTTACATTCCTTGGGTTGGGAAAGTATAGAGGAAGAGAGTTGGGGAAAAATTGGGATATTTATAGGACAATGCTAGTGGGTTGTTGGATTATATGATTTATGAGTGGATAGTGAGAGACACACACTTTTGTGGATTCTTCGCCCCAGATCAAGGGTAACTTGTTGTTGAGATATGGAACAATAAGTATATGGTTGGGTGGAATTTTTTTCTGAAGCAACTTTGTTGGTTGTGGATCTTGATTATCTTCATCATTTATTGTCGTGTTTAAATCCCATGAAGACTTTACACCCTGGAAGAATGTAAATCTCTCCACGTGGGGGAGTGTATGGGGGGATTGCTTGTCCTACAAGGTCCACAAGGCCTATACCCGCGACGGGGGTTCAGAGGCAAATCCCCTGAAGGAAAAATTTCCTTGTAAATGTATATTGTAATTTCATAGTAAATATGGACCGCTCATTATAAGTTCGTGGATCTGATGGTAGAAGTTATGTTAGTGTTTTTTTCCCTAGAAGGAAACCATGTTTTATGAGGGAAATGTATTGTAGCTATGTATCATGGTGAATAGTGTATTCTGAGTAAGGATATTATGAGAGAAAGAAGAGGAAGTTACAACAGGTGTGTTGTAGGTTGTATCCCTTCATTTGTTGGATAATAAAAAGGAAGGACTTGGCAATTTCTTTAGTGGACGTAACCCATACTGGGTGAAACGAGAATATTTTGGTCTCTATTGTATTGTGTATATTATGTGTTTTATTTCCACATTGGTTTTATTTTATTTCTCTAAAATCATGTTTTTCTAACAACTGGTATCAGAGCAAAAGGTAACTCATAGGAAAAGAGGGTTCTTGGTTCGAGTGGGAGGAATGGAGGAAGATGAAAAGTTTTGGGTTGCGAAGTTTAATGGCCAAAACTACTAGTTATGGAATATGAAGATGAAATATTATTTATATCATAAGGATCTATTCCTACCATTGGGTGGAATAGGAAAGAATCTGACAACCATGATGGATAAATAATGGGAGGTTCTTGACAGAAACGCACTAGGAACGATACAGTTGCGCCTGATAATGTCACTGGATTTCTTGATTTTGAAAGAAAAGACAAAAAATGAGATGATGGATGCATTGGATAAACTATATCAAAAACCCTTGGCGTCCCATAAGGTATTTATAATGAAGAGATTATTTAATATGAAGATGTCAGAAGGTTGGTTTGTTGCAGATAATTTAAATTAATTTAATATGGTTACTAATCATCTAAGTTCTGTAAAAGTGGACTTCGATGATGAGCTTAGGGCTCTTCTAATATTGTGCTCATTGCTAGAAAGTTTGAACGACTTAGTCATGGCTGTAAGTAACTCTATCTCTGGTTCAAACACTTTAAAGTTTGATGTTGTTGTTAGTTTTATCCTTTGTGAGGAAATGCGACAAAAAATCGCACGTGAGACACCAGGCAATGCATTAAACATGGAGAACAGGGGAAGACAAAAGGATAGAGGAAAGGTCTCAAGGAACCACGGGAATCCTAGGAAGGACAGATCCAAATCTAGACTAGTAAATATAGGGTGTTGTAATTGTGGGAAGAAAGGACATATAAAGAAATATTGTAGAGATCCAAAGAAACAAAGAGATAGATAGTAGGAGAAACATCAGGAAGCAAATGTAACAGGTGATGTGTTACAATATGCTTTGATTCTTTTTGTAGATAATATTTTTTAGTCTTGGGTAGTAGATTTAGGGGTTTCATTTCATGCCACACCCCATAGGAAACATTTTCTAGATTATGTTCAAGGTGATTTTGGATGGGTTCATTTGGGTGATGATGCACCATGCAAAATTGTTGGAATCGGAAAGGTAAAAATAAAGCAAAGGAATGGGAACAAATGGTTGTTGAGAGAGGTAAGACATGCTCCAAATCTAAGGAAAAATATAATTTCAATAGGGAAATTGGAAGGTGAAGGTTGTATATCCATATTTACAGATAAGGTGTGGAAGGTCAACAAAGCATCATTGGTGATAGAAAAAGGAGAGAAGGTAGGTACATTGTATTTATGTACAAGTAATATTGACTCTTCTATCTACTTAGCTTCTACAGGAGTGGATACAACATTGTGGAATCATAGTATTGGACACATGAGTGAGAAGGGATTGCATATACTTCACAAAAGAAATTTGTTGCTAGATATTAAACAAATTGATTTTGATTTCTGTGAGAAATGTGTCTATGGAAAACATAAGAGAGTAATATTTCTCAAAGTTGGAAAAGAAAATGAGAGTGGAAGGTTAGAGATTGTGCATAAAAATGTATGGAGACCATATCCGATATCATATCTTGGTGGCTCTCGGTATTATGTTACTTGTATTGATGATGGAACTAGAAAAACTTGGTTTTGTTACATTCGACAAAAATTTGATGTTTTTGATACTTTTAAGAGATGGAAAGATTTAGTTGAGAATGAGATAGGAAAATGTTTTAAGTGTCTCAGATCAGACAATGGAGGTGAATATTGTAGCAAGGAGTTTGATTATTATTTTTCATACCATGGGATTCGTATAGAGAAGGAAGTTCTAGGAACACCACAAGAAAATGGTGTTTCAGAAAGGATGAAGAAGACAATCATGGAGCGTGCAAGGAGTATGAGATTGCATGCTGGTTTTTGCTTAAATTTGTTGGCAGATATTACAGATATTGTTGTTTACTTAATAAACAAAGGACCTTCAATCTCTTTGGATGGTGTAATTCTAGAGGAGGCATGGACAAGTAAAATGGTAAACTATTTTGTTTTGAATACTTTTGGTAGTGAAGCATTTGTCCATATTGATAAAGAAAATAGAACAAAGCTTGAGGAAAAATTCAATAAGTGTACCTTTATTGGATATGCTGTTAATGATTTTGGTTATCTCTTATGTGATTATGAAAATCAAAAAATCATTAGGAGTATATATTTCATATTCAATGAGAAGTTCATGTACAAAGATCAGGTGTAGGAAAAGATACAAGAAAAATAAAAACCAGAATACACAGTGCTTGGTGAGATCATTGAAAAAGAAATTCCAAAGGTACCAAAAAATCAAAATGTACAAAAACATGAGCAACATGTACCTTAGGATCCTGCAAGTGTTGTTAGAAGATATACCATGTTAGGTAGACCCCCTGAACAATACTCTCCTTCATTGTATTATTTATTGTTGACTAATTTTGGTGAACCAAAATGTTATGAAGAGGCAATGTCGATAGACACTAAAAAGAAGTGGAATAAAGGCATGAAAGGGGAAGTGGATTCCCTATTAAATAACTAGACTTGGGATTTGGTTCAGTTTCCTGTAGGAAAAAAATCATTGCTTAATAAATCAGTTTACAAGTCGAAGGAATAAGATGGAGGTAAAAAGAGGTACAAGGCTAGACATGTTGTAAAGGGGTTTGCACAAAAGAAAGGCATATATTTTGATGAATTTTTTTCTCTTGTTGTTAAAATGACTTCAATTAGGACTATTTTAATTCTTGTGACAATAGAAGATTTACATCTTGGATAGTTAGATGTAAAAACAACGTTTCTCTATGTGGATTTGCAGGAAGAGATTTTTATGCGGAAACCACAGGGGTATGAGGTCAAAGGGAAGGAAAATTTGGTATGTCGGTTGAAGAAGATATTGTATGGCCTAAATCAAGCTCCAAAGAAGTGGTATTTGAAGTTTGAAAGGTTTATGACAGGACTAGGTTATAGTAGACATCATTATGATCACTATGTTTATTTTAAAAACCTAGAAAATGGAAGTTATATTATCTTTCTATTGTATGTAGATGACATTCTTGTTGCAGGGTCTAATATGACAGATATAAATGTGCTCAAGAACAAATTATCTAATTCCTTTGTGATGAGGGATTTGGGTGTTGCAAATAAAATCCTTGGTAACAATAACAAGAGACGGGGAAAATCGCAAATTGACATTGTCTCAGGGTGAGTACATAGAGAAGGTGTTGGAGAGGTTTAGAATGCAGAATGAAAAACTAGTTAGTACACCTTTGGCCAACCATTTCAAATTTACTAAGGACATGTATCCCAAGAAATGAGAGGAGTTAGAATACATGTCCAGGGTCCCTTATTCATTAGCAGTTGGCAGCTTGATGTATGTGATGGTTTTCACAAGACCAGATATTGCACATGCAGTGGGCGTTGTGAGTAGGTATATGAATAATACAGGTAAAGAAGATTGGGAGGAAGTAAAATGAATTCTCAAATATTTGAGAGGTATTTCTAGTCATGAATTATGTTTTGAAGGTTCAAACACCGTTCTATAGGGATATGTTTATTCAGATTTGGTAGGTGATGAAGATAGCAGGAGGAGAACCACATGGTATGCTTTAACTGTAGGTGGAACAAAAGTAAATTAGATTTTGAAACTGCAAAAGGTTGTTGCACTTTCAACAACAGAGGCAGAGTATGTTGCTAGTACAGAGGCTAATGAAGAGATGATTTGGTTATAGAGGTTTATGGAGGAATTGGGAAAGAAGAAAATAACTCATCCTTCCATTCAAATACTAAGCATATACAGTTGAGGTACCATTTCATACGATCCATTTTGGAAGATGGACATTTGAAGTTGGAAAAGACACACACTAGCCAGAATTTGGCATACATGTTAATAGAGGGAGTAACCATAGAAAAATTGAGTTCTTTCTCAGTTCTAGTTGGCCTTCAAGCATGAAGATTAACATGAGAAATTTTCCAGGTCCAAGAAGGATCGTAGTCCAGAAGATACAAAATCGATGGAATTGTTGAGATCAGTCTGCAAGTGGGATACTGTTGGTTGTGGATCCTAATTATCTTCTTGATTTAGAGGAGTTCTTATAACCCATGAAGACTTTACACCTTGGAAGAATGTACACCGATCCATGTGGGGGAGTGTAGGGAGGTTGCCCATCCTGTGGGATCCAGGGGGGCTATCCGTCCAGCGGGGGTTAGGGAGCGATGCCCCCAAAGGAAAATTTTCCTTCTAAATGTATATTGTAATTTCATAGTAAATATGGACCATTCATTATAAGGTCACAGATCAGACAATAGAAGTTATGTTATGTTTTTTTTCCCTAGAAGGAAACCCTCTTTTATGAGGGAAATGTATTGCGGCTATGTATCATTGTGAATATTGTATTCTAAGTAAGGATATTGTGAGAGAAATAATAGGAAGTTATAGAGGGTGTGATGTGGCTTGTATCCCTTCATTTGCTGGATAATAAAAACGAAGGACCTGCCAATTTCTTTGGTGGACATAGCCCACACTGGGTGAACCACATATATATGTGTCTCTATTCTATTATTTATCTTTTGTATTTTATTTGCACATTTTTTTTATTTTATTGCTCTGCGATATTGTTTTTCTAACAAGATCGTTGCACATCTAATTTTAAAAAGATAAGTGTTTTTTTTTTTCGGAGTTAGTTTATGAGTTTGATTGTTCTACATTTTACTCTCTGTATGAGAATGAATTATATGTTATTATGACAAATTGATTAGCTACATTAATTTTATTCTATCATGTTGTAGTTGCATTTAAATAATGGTATCAACAAGTGGTTATATCTGTGTGTTTTCCTATAGTTAGTAAGCTAGATGATATGTTAGCGTAAACAATTTTATTTTTATGTGTATTTTGCTAGTCATGTTCCTCAATTGAGATGGGGAATGTTACAGATTGGTATCTAATATTAAGGATGAATAAAAAAATTGCATGGGACATATATCATAATGAATTTAACAAATTCATCATCTCATATTTTGAGTTCTGTTGAATTTGTAGAAAATGGTAAAACCTGAGTGAAAACCCCAAATTTCTTAGCGAAATTAAGTCAAAATTTCACTCATAATGGTTGTTATAAAGGGGTCATTTTGACTTGAAAGCGACCCAATTTGGATTAGGCAAGAGAGTATGACAATTTCATGATGGTTTCGATTGTCACAGTCTGAAAATATGGAAAAATGATCTAAGTCAATAAAATACTTTTGTGCGCTAAATATTTGCACTCAAGAGTGTGGAACGTGTGGTGTGCACTAAATATTGGTGTGTGATACGTGCACTAAATATTGGTGTTGTGCAATGAAAAACTTGTGCTGCACGTAGAATATTGGTGTGTGGAATGTGTGCTAGATATTGGAACTACACGATGTGGAACTTGTGGTGCATGTGGATTATTAGTGTGCAGTATGTGCATTAAATATTTACATTATCCATTGTGGAAATTGCACACGATGATTATTGGTGCACAATATGTGTGCTAAATATTGGCACTGCACATTGTGGAACCTATTCCTAATGAGTACCTGTGCGTAGTACGTGTTCTAAATATTGGCATTGTGCATTTTGGAACCTACACGCAATGAGTATCAGTGTGTGATGCATGCACTAAATATTTTCGTTGTGCATTATGGAATGTGTGCTTTACTATTATTTGTGTGTGGTACGTGGTATAAATATTGGTGCTACATGGAGTATAACTTGTGCACACACATATTTCTAAAAGGAAGAAGAGAAGGAGGAAAGGAAATAATTTTTTTTGATTATATAAGTAGGTCAATTTTAATGACTCTGACAACATTAAATTAGTCATTTTCCATGAAAATTTGCAGTTTTTAAGGGTCGTCCACTTGTGGAGGAACTTTTAGGACCTAAACAACATTTTTATAGGATTGAAATCTTGAGATATATATGTACCTTCAATACATGTATTCTCTACCACTTAAATCATAGATCTCAGTGAGAGATTTCCAATGAGATATTTTGAGTCCAAAATAGAGCTAGTATGAGGAAGTTACAACTAAAACGATACAGAGTATAATTTAAGCACCAATTCTCTTCTAGAAGGAATAACTCCTTTCTCAGAAGTTGGTTTGGGGAATGAGAGAAGTTTGTTTAAATATCATGGAACATAGAAGAAAACCATGGAACTTGATTTGTAATATGGGTACCTGAAACAATATAGTATGGTAGATAAGACACATGAAGCAATAAGAGGTAAGAAATGAGAAATAGTCTAAAATTCCACAGACCATAAATTTATGCTCAGAGATAACAGTTGGGAAAAAGAGAAATCAATATAAAGGTATTAAGGAGGAGAAGCCATATATCAAGACAAAAAATTGATTTGAATATAATTTGTAGTCAAATCAAAAGAAGATTATTGGTAGCCTTAAAGAGAAGAAAATTATTCTTTCTTCTTCCAGAGATATGAATATTGATTTTTGTCTAACAAGAATTGTATTGTATGAATATTTTATTTCATATTTAGAGGTATATAGGGGAATTTGTTTTTATGTTTTTAGCAGTGGACAAGTACTTATGCATGGGTATAAGTGTCTAGACATGTGGAAGTCATCCAAATCCTTCTAGCTTGATACTTTACTTTAATTAAAATAATCATTAAAGTAAAGTTCTTTTATTAATTAGTTGAGTTTTATTTAAAGAAATGCTAAAGTAATTAGAATTAGAGAATTAAATATTAGCCATTGATATCAAGTGTGGTGAGAAGTAATATCAACCGTGAATCACTTTGGATATTAGGGTTAGATCATAACTCAGTATCATAAAAGCATTGCAAGTGTGAAGGAGAAGATACTTTATACTTTTTTTTATACAGAAATGGTTGGATAACGAAGGAATGTGATTCAAGGAGAAATTGGATAGGTGGTGTTAACACTGAGAATCACCCTCATATTGCAAGAGGATAAGACCAGTACCGATCAAAAGGTTTGTGAATGTAAATAAGTGATTAAAGGTCAAATGGAAAAATCTCAGTCTAAGAATGTTTTAACACAGAAATTTGGGCTAGCATGCATAGGCAAATGAGGTTTTGATTAACTTTAGTTAGTGGTTTAGGGGTAAATGTGAATAGGAGGAATAATTGGTGAGGAAGGTGGATAGGTATTCTATTAGCATCATGCCTTCAAGCAGCCAAGAGAAAAAAAACCCAGTCATAAGAACTTCTTGAACTTAAAGTTTAAAACACTGAAAAACATTCATAGAAACATTATAATCAAACATTAATTATAACACAACCACAACATCTTATATGGATCATCCAATCATGATCATTTTGTAATAAGAGACAACAAGATGATGAAAGGAAACTGACTTCTATTAATGAAAATGTCTCAAGTCAAATACATAACCAGAGAACAACTTTACTTAGTCAAAATATTACAATCATGGAGTTGTGCTCAACCATTAAAACCTCTCTAATCATTCAAAAAATGTATTTATAATAAAAATACAATAGGAAACAGCTAGAGGTGTGATCCAGTCTTCCTATCCTAGGATTCTCCAAAACAACTACAATTCTAACATCTGCACTAACAAATGTAACAAACTGCTACAATTTAGGAGCCATGTTGGCAACCACTCTAACAAGAATTGAATGGAATGTATTGTATCTTGGGCACATCCTTCTCTAGTGCCACATGTCCTTCAAGTTTGTATTATTATCCCCAGTTGCCACATGTTGATCCTTGGTTCCCTCCACATCATCAAAATTAAGAAAGAGTCATGAATTCAAAACTTTGATTGTAATGGCCAGTTCATAGCGCCATTTTGTAGCACATTCGGTAGCCAATTCCATAGCACCCTTTGTAAAACAAATCTGTAGATTTTGTATACCTTTGTAAAACAAATATGCATATTTAGTAGCACCTTTTGTGAAATAACTCTGCAATTTATGTATTTACCCCAGAGAAACAACTCTACAAATTTCATAGTGCCTCTTGTGAAATAACTCTATAGTTTTTGTAGCACCATTCTCGTGTTTGGCTAGAAGATTGTGTAGCACATTTGTTAGTGCAAATGTAGAACAACCTATATAGACGATTCTGTAGAGCCATGGTGCTACAAAATATCTTTGTTTTTTTTGTGTGATGTAACAATTCTTCAAAAACACAAAAAACTTAGTTGATGGACTAGGAGCCTGTAGATTCCTATATAGGTGGAAAAATCATCCTTCCTTGAACATTTCAAACTTGAAAAAAGTGATCACCCAAAAAAATGTATCTGTCATCCCCCCATCTACTTCCTCAATCTAGAACTCCTCCTTGTTGTAGGAGAACTTCCCTTTGTCATACCATCATCTCTTTCTATTACATCTTGTGCCAGAACATTTAAGTTCCTTTGAGCGAGTTCATCCTTGAAGGGCTACAATTCTTCTTTGAGATTTTTTTTTTGGGTCTAAAAGATTTTGTTTTGTCTGTACAGAGTCTTAAGTTGGCTATGGAGAGGCAAGGATATTCTTGCTGAAAACCTTTCCATATCAAGGGTTTCATTGTACATGTCCATGAGCTCCTTCATCTTTCTTCTCTCAGCCAAACTTCCTGCCTTCAAACGAGAAACTTTTTTTCTAGAATCCCTGAGTTGTTTAATCAATCTTTCGAAAGTGGGATTATCAAGGGTAGTGTTAATGTTGATAACCTAAATAGGTTTCTCAGTGGATTTACCTTTATCTTTCTACTAAACAGAGGCTCTATCTATAACCTTAATGGGCTTCTCAAATACTTTACCTTTACCTTTATCTTTCCTTGAAACTGAAGCCTTCGATATTACTTCTGCTTCAACAACTTCCTTGTGGGTTGATAATCTAGTAAAATGCCTCTTGAATTTGGTCTTAGCTACTAGAGAAGGTGATGGGAAATGCAATTTCCCACCCCTTTTAGATGTGGTTTTGGTCGATGAAGGAACTTCTTCCAATTCAGGTGCAGGAGGAGGTGAAAAATATCTTTGTGGGGAGTGATGAACCTCCCTCTCTTCTTCTTCAATTTCCTTAGGGGTTTCTTTTCCTTGGGTAGTAGGTTTTCTTTTTCTCTTCTTGCTTATTCCTGTTGGGGTACTACTACTATATGGAAAAGGTCTCTGTATCCTGGATTGAGGGTTAGAGGATATATCTAGCTACATATTGGTAGAGACAATGAACTGTTCCCAAGAAATGTTCATTTTCTTCAACTCTTCCATAACCAACATCTTGATCAACCCATAGTGGAAAAAACTAGTGTCCATAGCCTTGGACTGGGCTTGGACTCTATAAAACATATTTCCCATACTTCTCAATAGATAAAAAGGGATATTCATTGAATTATTACAAGTGAAATGTAGCGAGAGTCTTATGTGATATCAGTATATCATGTTAAATATTCCCTCACATGTAAAATATCTCTGGATAATCTTCAGCATTTTATGAAAGCCTTCAACTAGATGGCTCCTAGGAACTCCCTTAAAAAAATTGTCTTTCTGATAGTCTGGTTTGAGGAAATCCTTTGAAAAGGCTGCATTGAGGATCATGGATTTGAACCACCTCTCACCAGTGTTGGGTATCTCAGTGGTTGCTACAATAGAGGCCTGAGATACCTCAAACTCAAGGTTTCCTACCTTGGTCTTAATGCCATCAAAGTGAAATGCAAACTACCTTGTGTTGGGAAATGTTTAACAGGTAGAGTATGCTTGTCATTGATGGCAAGTACAACAGTGAAGATGCCAGGATCAGAGTGTGCATCGATGGAAAAACAGGATTCGGAAGTGAAAGCTTAGGAGGAACAGTGTCGAGGAGAACATGTGCAACAAAGCTCAAGATATAGGAGTTCGCAGAGGAGAAGGAAGACAAAGGTCGAGGCCTTTGAGAACTTGTAATTCTCCCAAGGTTGGGAGGAAAGTGTGAAAAGCTCAGGAGGGAGCACAACCACCACCAGATCGGATGAAGAAGAAGATATGGACGGTTGGTTTCTACATCCAGGAGGAGCTTAAGAGAAGCCTACAGAAGGGAGAGATCAAGAGCCATTGAATCTCATTCAGAAATACCATCAACTGTCATATCGGACAGGAGCTGCACGAGGCTTACCATCGGGAAAAGCCAAGGTGAAATCGCGAAAGGAGGGTTGACTCATCGGAGTTTCACATATCGAGAATCCTGTGAGCCAATGCATTGTGGCATTGAAAAGCTTGAAACCCCAACGAGTGGTAAGACTGAGGTCATGGGGATAAGGATCATATGGGCTAGGAGCCTAGCCAGGAGAGCTAGTGCGTAAAGAGTGCGTCGGGATTCAAGGGATCACGAATCCTGAGGACATACATGTTTCAACATTGGAATGTCTGAAACCCCGATGAGGAGGTTTGGTTGTGGTCATATAGGGGGAGGTCACGTGGACCACGATCTTAGCCAGAGGGCTAATTGAAATTAGAGGCGTCATATCTGAGCGTAGGGTCCGACCACCGTTGGATCGGGAAAACCTGCACGATCTTTAAAAAGTGTAAGGAGTAGAGGGCTCACAAATCCTGGAAGCAGGAGGACCGTCCATTTCAGGGGGTTATGTGAACCGTTGATCCGACTCCCTGTCAGGGTTTCGAGGGTCGAGAGTTGGAGATGTCAAAGAATATTGACATCAAGAATCCCAAAATCGCGATGTGTGAAATCCCGACTAAACCTGAACCGTTAGATCAAGATGTGATCTAGACCATCGACCCGACTCACATCATCAGACCACGTCAGCTAGGAACACGTGGCACAACCAGGTAATGACAAGTGTCAGACTGATTCAACATTTCAGGCACATGTAAGTCATGAATCATAGTGACACGTGGCAGTATTCAACACGTGTCAATTCATGTGTGACGTCAACAGATGGACACCACATCGGAGTTTCGAGGATCGCGTTTTGGAAATGTCAAAGAAACATTGCAACCTGAATCCCGATTTCTCGATATGCAAAATCGTGACTTAAATCGCAGCCGTTGAATCAAGATCAAATCTTGACCGTTGATTCCAGTCAATGGAGAGGCATCGGGGATCGAGAGTTGGACATGTCAAAGATTATTAACTTCAGGAATCCCGATATCGTGATAGGTGAAATTGCAATATAATCTGAACCGTCATATCAAGTGTTGATCGGAGGGCTACTGATGCACGACACAGTGAAACTACCAGAAACCATTGATGCTGTCTGCTAGAGAATTGGAAGAGACCCCTGTGTGATAGCCAGAGGAGATGAAGAGTCTCCAAACTTCATCCAAGTGAAGGAAGACTATTCTTAGAAGGGATTGATAGATGCATGAGCGTGGAAGCCTGTAACTAAAATAGAGAAGGTGAGCTCGACTGTCACAGAGAAGACGAAGAGTCTCAACTGCCAGAGAGGCTGAGGAATATCAACATAACATCCAGTGATGTTGAACGCGTGGGAAAATGGCCAGAGAAGCTGAAGAGTCACGATGATGATCAAACAGAGCACTCAAGAGGTGGAGGATAACAACGTGGAGTCATCATACAGAGGCATTGCGAACATTGCATGCACAAGGTGCACATAAGCTATAAATACACAGTACAGAGAAGATATGGGGTTGTTGTTTCTATTGGAGTTTGTTGTGGTTGTTGTTGCTGAAGGTGATTCATTTGTGAAGAAGGAGGAGAGTGCAGAAGCTGAATAGAATAGAAAAGGAATTGTGCAGTGAATGGACATGGCGCATAGAGCATAAGAAGTGGAAGAACAGACAATGCAAGTGATGTGTACAGAAAGGCAATGAGGCAGACAGAACAATGAAATGCAGCAGAACAATGATGAGTCTGGTAAGCCGTTGTTGAACATCATGTCACTGTAATACATTTTAGTAGCAAAGATTTATATTTCAGGGTGGTTGGGAGGATCTAGGGAGGACTGGTGTCCTCAAAGGTTCAAGTGGGTGCTTGAACACAGGGAGTTGGTGCTTCCTTCTATTTGGTGCTAGAGAAACTAGG
>SNQJ01S0034235.1:42782-53112 GCA_010110895.2 Picea sitchensis | reverse complement strand
CTCACGATTTTTGAATTGGGCACAACAGACCACATCAAATTTCCACTACATTGAGACTGTTACAACAGAGGGGAGGATTTTCCACCATTTCATCCTCATCCCCATGGTCTTTGAGATTTCGATTTGTCAAGCGGATTACATATCTGATTTGTTGAGTGAATTGCAGATCTGATTTTTGTTGGAAGCCTATGGTTCTGTTGAATTTCACCGAGGGTTTACAAAAGAATAAATAGATCAGTGGGTTGATATGTTGATTTGTGGAGGTCACGGGTCCACCTTCTTTGTTTTCTGCGCATTAGTGGCTAATACAGAGCACTTTCGACCTGATCTAAAGCTTCATAAACCAATTCGTTGAAAAAGCATGTAGATCGTTTATTCTTTTCAGCTACATATAGAAGTTTTATGAGATATATTGTAGATCAGGTCGCAACTGGCAAGGATGCATGGGGTCTCTTTTTCTGTAAACCAACTGTGGGAAGGGGGTTTCTTTTTGGATATAATAACAGAAGCTTACAACTTGGTTACCATAGAACACTGAGTTTTGAATTGTTTAATTGAATCCAATGCTAGAAGGTGCACAAGTGAATCATTGTCGAATCATTGAGGTCGACCAACACATTCATGAAGGGCGAATTGAGATATGGCGTGACACCGAATTCAAGCCATGGCAATGGCATGCACAATCAAAGACATCTCCAACACTTCATTAATGAAAACAATTTATGATGAATCTATTCCTTATTTCTCTTCGACTATTTATTTTTGTTTCTTATCTCACTTGAAGTGTGCTGGGGCAGAAACAAAGGCGATAGACAGTCTACATTCGATGATGAACCATATTTCTGCATATGGCAAGTAGAATGCAAGAAATACACAGGGAAAATTGCCCATCTAATGCTAGTTTACAGATTCAAAACACCAATTGGCCGCTAGAATAAAATACATATAGAGCGATCTACGTTTTGACAGTAAATTGGCTATACCAAAGAGTCACAAAATTGCAGCAAAAGAGTGGAACAAATGGTGTATGAAACTAACAATGGTGAATCTCATAGCACCACAATTATAGTTGGCCAAAAAAACATAGTAAAATTCACATAAAAAAAAATGCTCTAATGAGGTCACGAGTTTGCAGTAAGAACCCTAC
The DNA here is from genome assembly GCA_010110895.2 of Picea sitchensis. NCBI lineage: Eukaryota > Viridiplantae > Streptophyta > Pinopsida > Pinales > Pinaceae > Picea > Picea sitchensis. Next base: position 51,965 of record SNQJ01S0034235.1, on the reverse strand, counting down.
GAATTTTCCACAAAAAAGAAAACAAACATTGAAACTATCAAGTGGGCTGTCAGTGTTTTGGATATGGATCGGAAGGAAAAAAGGATCTGAAGGCAATGGAAAAGGCACATCCTTCAAGTCTGCACTAAATATTTCTCAGATGAGCAGGTTGAAAACTTTAATGAGCCACATTTGGATACATGGAATGACTATGATGATGGCATGGATCTATTAAATTATGATTTCAACAATGATGGATTAGCTTGGAAAAAGAGATACACATAGGGGACTGCAAAGAAATGGAAGTGTTTAATTGCGCTGTGTGAAAATGACCATAACCAAACTTCAACAAACAGGCCTGAAAAATAAAAAAAAGTAAAGAAATTGCAGATCTTACTTGACTCGATGAGGTAGCTTGTGGACACTCAATTTTCTTCTTTTCTTTCTCTTTTTCTTGGTTTTTCATGCTCATCTCCACATTTTAACAACAAGATCTTTCATGGAAAACTACCATGAATCTCAAGACTACCAGGCCCTTAAGACCATAAGAGCTCTGATACCAATTGATAAAACATAAACAAGAGGAACAACATGGCGGAAAAGGCTCACTAGCCAACACTTGTTGTATTCACTATAATGTTACATATTTATAGTACAATGGGTGATGCCACCTCATAGAGAGGATTTGCTCTAGATCCCAAAATCATGCATGATGACTAGGCTAGGCAATCTTAACTAAATCATTAGTCATCACTTGAGGATATATTACTAATATCCTAAATGAATAATACAAATATAGGTGACAATTTAGACTTAGTGATTGGTAAAGGTAAGCCATACGCTAACAAACTTCTCTTCGCTTTCACTTTTAAAAATGCATATTCTCCCACTTTAAAATCTTTGAAAGTTCTATTCTAATATGCAAAGCTCTTTTTCCTATCTTGGGAAACCTTTAAATTCTATTTGATCTTCATTATTTACTCTTTGATTCCCTTTAACAAATCTGGCCCAATGAAAACTTCGTCTACTAGGTTATTCCATGTTACTGGTGTGTTACACTTCCCACCATACAATTCTTCGAATGGGATCATTTTTATTGAGGCGTTATACCCATTATTGTAATAAAATTCAACTAAGTGGATGTATTCTTCCAACTTTGATGGATGGTCAATTGCATATATTCTGAGCATGCCATCGATTATGTTTTTGGTCCTCTATATCTTGAAATCATAATTTGGGTGATATAGTATACCAAGATTTAGATTTGTCCCAAATTCTTTGAACAAACCTTTCCAAAAATTAGAAGTAAACTTTAGATCTATGTCTAAAACTATTGTTTTAGGAACTTCATGTAGCTTGGAAACTTATTTCATGTAGATCTCTATAATATTTTATGTGTTGTGTGTAGTTTTCACTAGGATAAAATGTGAAACCTTAGTAAATTTCTCCTCCACCACCATTATGGAATCGTGTTCTTTCACTGATCTAGGAAGATTAGAAATAAAATACATTTCCACAACTTCCCACTTCCATTCTAGAATGGGAAATGTATATAACAACTCAACTGGATGTTTATGTTTGGTTTTCACCTTATGGAACTCTAGACTCCTAGATATATAATTATCCACTTCTTTCTTCATTCCTGGCCAAAAGTATTGGCTCTTAATAGCTACAATGTAGTTATAATATCTTGGGTATCCAACGTAGGATACCTTATGCATTTCTCTCATCGATATATTTTTCATCTCACTAGGGTTTTGAACATATACCTTTCCTCGATATATGATAATTCCATTGTCCCCTAGCTTAAAATGTTTAAATTTTTGGTGCAACTCGCATTGTAGTAATGCACTCCTTATTGGCAAGTAGTGTGGATTTGAGTTTGCATCCTCAAAAAAAAATTCTTTCAATTTTTTTTGTACATGATAATGGATACAATATGTATCTCATGAACCCTTCTATTGAGTGCATCAACCACCTGATTTTGTTTACCTTTTATGTGTTTAATTTAAAATTAATATTCAATAAGAAATTTGAGCCATCGATTTTTCCTGACATTTATTATTGGTTGTCCAAACAAAAATGGTCTTTGCTTAGCTCCAATTTCTTCACCATGAGGCAATGTCTCCACATTTTCAGCACATGAACAATGAATGCTAATTCTATATCATGGGTACCATAATTCCTCGCATGTCTTTTAATTTTCAGGACTCATAACATAGCACATGATCCTTTTGTTTAAGGAGTCCATTAATATATTCCTTACATGCATATGTGGAGACAACAAAGTATTCATCAGGCTTTTCAATATCCAATGTTGGTGTACTGGCCAATATATCTTTCAACTGCTAAAATATTTCTTCACATTTAAAATTCCAATCAAATTTTATTCCCTTCTTTTTTAAAGAAGTGATTGGGGATGCAATCATTGAAAATCCTTTTATGAATCTTTGGTAATAACCTGAAATACCCATGAATGATCTGACCCCTATCACATTTGTTGGAGCTAGCCATCCTCTAATGACATATATCTTCTCAAGATAAAATTCTATCCCGTTTGCGGAAATAATATGCCCCAAGTAGTGATTGTCTTTTCTTAAAATATGTTCTTACTTCGCTTGGAATACAATTATTATCTCTTAAAAATTCCAACACCATGCTTAAATGTTGATCATATTCCTCTTCTTTCCTTGATTAGATGAGTACTCATCAAGGAACACAATTACAAACTCGTCCAGGTATTCCATGAACATTCATTCATCAAACACATGAAAACAACTGGGGCATTTGATAGCCCAAAAGGAACTACCACAAATTCATAATTCTCATACCTTGTCTTGAATGTTGTATTGCTAATATATTCTTATTTTATCCTCATTTGTCGATACCCCGATTTCAAATCAATATTGGAAAATATCCTTTCACCTTTTGGTTGATAAAATATATCAACAATCCTTGATAAGGGATACTTGTTCTTTATTCTGACCTTATTATTTATTTGAAATCAATACACAACCTTAAGCTTCCATATATATTATTCACGAAAAATAATGGAGCACCCCAAGGTGACTCACTTGGGAGTATATACCCCATCTTTAACAATTATTCAAGGTGCATATACAACTATTTCAAATATGTTGTGGCCATTTTGTATGGTGTATTGGACATTGGGGAAGCTCCCGAAACCAAATCAATAAAGTAATCAATGTCTCTTTTTGGTGGAAGTCCTAGGATTTCCCAAAAAACATCTTTAAAATCCCTCAAGATTGGATGGTCTTCAATAATTCCCATTTCATTTCTGACTACCTCTTCCATATGGGATACAAAACTTTGACATCCTTTCCTAAAAATATTTTTCATTTGCAGGACTGAAATCTCTCTAACAATTAAAACTATTGGAATGCCTTAAACCTTGTTTTGTTTCCCTTCCTCATCAAGAAAAGTTATTGTCTTGTTGTAATAGTCTAGGATATCATGGTATTTTTTCAACCAATCCATGCCAATTATACAAGAACAATATCATAAAAGTATGATGTTAACATCTACCTTTGTGTTGAATCCATTCATGTCTATTAGGAAATGTTTAACCAAATCATTGATTTTCCTCTTAGCACCTGTGGCTAACTAAACTAACCAAGATTTCTTGTGCTTACTCCTTTGTAATTTAAATATTTCAACAATATTAGAGTTTATGTAACGATGGGTAGCTCCAAAATAAATTAAAATTGTTATGGGATGGTTTTCAATATAACCTTCCACCTCAATCATGGGGGACTGATATTTCTCTTTCTTCTTTTCAAGGCTACACAAATCCTCGTCATGTTTTCTCCCATGTATTCCACTATTTCATCCTCCTAAATATTTTGTCTAGTCTTCATTCTTTCACCTTTGTGAGGAAAATCCCTATACAAGTGATCTCAATCACATCCCTAACACTTCATGGGATGTTGTCTTATCCTTTTCCCAAAAGAATCTTCCATCATATGCTCATTTTTGGTTGACCATCCTTCCTGATTTTACTATGAGATATTCTTGAAAAATAGTGAATGGAAACCCTTCTTCCTTTTCTCCTTCTTACCCTTCATCTTGTCATTCCAATCCTTTTGGAATAATGGCCTCCCTCTATTCTTCTCATAAAGATATTTTTCTCTCCTTATGGGCTCCTCCAAAGTATCATGGTTATGATATTGTATCTGGTCACTATAGAAGGAGGGTAACACACTTAGAAATATGTGTTTTTTTACCTTCTCATCCTTTATAAATAAAACATACTTCAGTTTCTCAAATAACCTCTTTTCATATATGTCCATTGTTATGCTTCCCATATTGAGTTCAAAGAAATATTTCATCTATGTTTCATAGTAATTTTTTGACAAATGTTTCTCATGGAAATATCCTTCGATTTAACTCCATCAAAATTTCTTCTTGTCAAGGTGTTTGGATTGCTTAAGATAATCTCAAAACAAGGTTTCCTTTCCTTTCAAGTGGTAGGTTGAAATTATAGTTTCTACCCCAGAGGAGTAATCATGCAATTATAAATATTTATTCATTTCCAACATCCATGCTTCAATCTCTTCACATTTTCTATGATCTGCATAAAACGTTAGTGGCTTGATTTTCATGATGTCACCATTCAATAGGTATGAATCATGCCTTCTTCGCTACATGTTCATAGGGGGTGCACTTTGGATTCTCCCTGCTCCTGAACATGAAAAATATCTTTTATTTGACTACTCTAGGGAGTGATGATGCATTTTCTTACTCCTTGACTATGTGTCATCCCTATGATCATCCCTTTTATGATGGGATCTCGATGATGCCACTTTCCTAGAACTAGATGCTTTTGTTGTGCCATAGTATTTATTGGATTTTCTTTATAGAATACTCAGACTCTAAAGTATCTCTTCCTAATATTTCCTAATATTATCATTATCTCTCCTATAGATCTACACTTCTTGCTGAAGGATTCACATAGTTACAACAAAATCCATAGGATCATCCATGACTCTACTTAAATTGAACACTATCTCAATATATCACATGTCGAGATGTATCCCTATGATTTCCTCTTCATGGTTGTAGGACTCTTGAGAATCTTCCATATATCTAGTTTTCATATGGGATTCAAATCTATTGAAATTCCCTATCTCAACACCTAGTTATCATGTTATCTAGTGATTTCCTTATTGTAAATCAAATTAGAGAATCACAAAACAACATAGACTTGCTGGAATAACTAAATCAGATAAATATAGAAGAAACAATAATGGAAACCAAAATATCATACAAAATACACAAATATATTATTCCCATAAACTAAGCTTATCATTCAAATAAATTCAAATCTTACAAAGGCTCCCTCATTGGGAAAATGGCCCATATAGAAATAAATAAAACTATATAAAACACCTGAAAACCTTACCAAATCTCTATTCGTTATACAATCCTAAACTTTCATGTTTACCGAGACGTATGTGATGTTTCTTTATCAAACCAATGTATATGTGGTTGTATCCATTGAAACCCACATACATGTACATAAATACTATGTGAAAAAATCCATATGAAATAGACATGTTGTTGTGACTCCAATCAGTTGAAACCCACTTGCGGCTTCCTATATTCTCTCTTCTTCCTGACCTATATTGATATATATATGAAATTCCTTCTCCACCTATCCGATATATCCTTGAATCATAGTCCTTTGTGATCCAACCCTCTCTGTATCAAAAAGAGTATCAAGTATCTTATCCTTTACCCTTGTCATGATTTTATAATATTGAGTTATGACCTAAACCTAATCTCCAAATTGATTTACGGTTGATAATGGCCCACTCGAGGAAAATAAAAATCAACAAAATATACTATCCTATCACACTTGGGTGTTACTATTTTACTACCCCTTTGATTCTTTCCTCGAACCCTGCCTCTACACCATTGGATGAAAGTCCATCTACACCCAATCAATGAATTCTCCAATCTCATTATGCATGTCTTTGTTCATGATATTGTTCACATCTTTAATCTTTCCTTCTTCTTCTTTGGATATTTATATGCATAATGTCCATTCTTAATGAGATGAGAAGGAATTGATTTTAATCAAGTCCTTCTTCTTCCTCGATTGTGATGTCCATCCATCACTATTACCATTTTGGTTGAAACCCTTTCATTTTCCCTTCCTTGTTTTACTGAAAAGTGCCACCTTGTCATCACTAGTTCCATGCTTTCTTCTTTTAGACTCATCCTGAGTCTCTTCCTAGATGCAATCATCCCAAATCCTTTGCAAATATGGGATTTTTTCCCAAGCGAAGAATTCCTTGAAAAATGATTCCCAAGACTTGGGAAAACCATTCAATGCCACATTCATGATCTCTACATCATCCAATTTCACCCTTATAGTTGTAATATAATCACGTACCCGAGTGATCCTCATGAAATAGCTAGTAACATTGTTAGATATTGATATTTGCACAGATATTAGTTTATTTCTTAAGACCATATTCTTATTCATGTTAGTTCTCTATAATATCCTACCAAGGAATCAAACATATATTTGGTTTTATTCCTCTTGGATAAATAAGGAATTATATGATCCTTCATTGAATCCAAGATCACCCACTCATATTTAATCTCCTTCTTCTCGTGAGCTACCAATGCTAGCAGATATAGTAGTGGAACAACTACTTTGTTCACTATATCTCAAAAGTCATATTCCTTCAAAGGTAAAGTAACACTTGCTTTCCAGGACAGGAAGTTGGATGCTCCATCCAATCTATTTTAAAATATCAGACTTGTTGTTTCCATCCCTTAGACTTGATAATATGCACTAGAAATAAGTCAATTGTGAAAATTTCCATGTACTAGCTTGTACGATCCTATACGTGCCTATCACTACTGAAGTCTATGTATGTACATGAATTTCCTTATGTAAACCCATTTATGTAAGCAACTTCTCCTTTTGAAACTTGTGTAGACCTCCACATGACTACAAACCCTAGTTCCGCTTCAGTATGATTATTTCTCTAAAATCCAAGCTTCCATTCATGACTATTGGTTTATAGATACATTGTCAATTTCAATGGATATATAATTTGGCTTCTCCTCAAAGTGAGCATTCTGATACCATGTTGAAATTCCCTATCCTGTCACCTAGGTTTCTTGTTATCTAGTTATTTTCTTAATGTAAATAAAATCAGGAGCTCACAAAACAACATACACTTGTTGAAATAATCAACTCAAATAAATATAATGGAAGCAAGGATACAAGACACAATATAATACAAAATACACATATATTCTTCTCAACAACTAATCTTATCATTCAAATAACGTCAAATTTTACAAGGGCTCCCTTACTGGAAAAATGGCTCACAGAGAAATATATAAAATTTTAGATAGCACTTGCAAACCTTAGAAATTCATGATCTATTGTACAATTTTAAACTTTCATGTTTCCCGAGATGTGTGAACATTTCCTTTATCAAACCAATGTATAAACATGTGTCCCCACTAAAATCTACGTACACATGCACAAACTATGTATGGAAAACTATGTATGGTGTGACCTTGCTATTGTCGCTCCAATCAGTTTAAACCCACTTGTGACTACCTTAATTATCTCTTCTCCTTGAAATATATTGATATCTAGATGAAATTTCGTTTCCACCTGTTATCACATAAAGTTTTCATGGGTCATTTGTCCCTTAGGTTTTAATTTTTATCCTTTAGTCTTTAGGTTTGTTTTATTTTTCCCTTTGTGATTTTCTTAGGTTAGTCTAAACAAATAAAGACTTAGGTTTTTGTTCACATTTTTGGCCCACACATACGGTTATATCCTAGGTCCATTTTGTGGTTTATGTATTTGAATCATCTTTTTCCTTGACACCAAGAATTATCGGCCCCATGATCCTAACGACCTGACAAGTCACTCCATCCACTCATGCTCTTTATCCTTTCCATGTTGTCCCTATGCTCGTTAAAGAGTTAGATCAAACTTTGAAAAGGTTGCTTCCAACTCATTGGGCATTTTTGTAGTGCACCTTTCTCCTTATGCTCCTTTACCATCATTCACCATCATCAATTGATGTCATGTATTTCATTTTTTTTATCATCCTTGACTTCAAAATGAATATTGAGATTTGGTCATATATGAGGTTTCTAACTGTTTATCAATTTGGAATTTTCCTCCTAAGCTCGATGCTGCTGAAACCACTAGTTCAGAGAGAGATGTAGATTGCGCTATGGGATCTAATGTTCGAGCTGAATTGGAGGTTAAGGTGGATGTAAAAATTCCATAGCTTTCTGCAGATCTTCCAATCATCATCCATAACCTCCAGGTATTCCGTGATCCTTTTAATCTACATGGAAAAGTGTTAATATGCCCCTGCCTTATCTTTTGGTAATGCCTAGCGCTGTAGGTTGCATCTTCTCCCACCTACTAGCGTCGATACCTCTTCTTACACGGACTCCATATCCATTCGTAAACTGAATTTTTCCTATACTAAGGTCAAGACATTTTACTTCATATATTTGAATTCCCATTCATGCACTTGGATCATGTGTCGACACTGCACTACAGAAATCACTGCAAAAACTATGTTATGGATCCCCTGTCCCAACACTGCATTCTCCTTTTTATATAAGTGACATCTTCTATGTTCACATGTCTAGTCATTAGCGTCCCTTATTCATTGTGTCATCCTACATTTTTACCTCAAAGTATGCTAGTAGTGAGGAGGATAGAAGCCCCTACATTTTAAATCTTTGATGACCTTGTATGGCGTCATAATGACAATCTAAACCTGAACAGTGCATTCCTACATACCTTTTCTCATATTTTATTTCCTTCATTTTTTAAAACGATCGGACCAGTCTATTGTTAATTCAAAAGTGAGTTGGAAGAAAATCCCTGAAAGAGTAACCATTGATCACCTTCAAACCTCATCGATAGTTTCCTATGTTTGGTTTCTTTACCCCTCATAGCATTACAATCTTTGATCCCCTATTTCTATCCATGGATACACCTCAAAGGAAGAAGTATCACAAGGGAGGGAGTGTGATCAAGACAAATCCTTCTGACATGCACCTGTTTGATGTTGAGCCTATGGCTAGGGGGGTTTTCCAAAGGGTTGGATGTCTCTCTTTTTGTCAAAACATGCAGAGGGGACACCCTGCAGTAGCAAGGTGTTGGACAACTAAGAGGGG
>SNQJ01S0034235.1:30996-42732 GCA_010110895.2 Picea sitchensis | reverse complement strand
ATTGGGGATGCAATCATTGAAAATCCTTTTATGAATCTTTGGTAATAACCTGAAATACCCATGAATGATCTGACCCCTATCACATTTGTTGGAGCTAGCCATCCTCTAATGACATATATCTTCTCAAGATAAAATTCTATCCCCTTTGCGGAAATAATATGCCCCAAGTAGTGATTGTCTTTTCTTAAAATATGTTCTTACTTCGCTTGGAATACAATTATTATCTCTTAAAAATTCCAACACCATGCTTAAATGATGATCATATTCCTCTTCTTTGCTTGACTAGATGAGTACTCATCAAGGAACACAATTACAAACTCATCCAGGTATTCCATGAACATTCATTCATCAAACACATGAAAACAACTAGGGCATTTGATAGCCCAAAAGGAACTACCACAAATTCATAATTCTCATACCTTGTCTCGAATGTTGTCTTGCTAATATATTCTTATTTTATCCTCATTTGTCGATACCCCGATTTCAAATCAATATTGGAAAATATCCTTTCACCTTTTGGTTGATAAAATATATCAACAATCCTTGGCAAGGGATATTTGTTCTTTATGTTGACCTTATTATTTATTTGAAATCAATACACAACCTTAAGCTTCCATATATATTATTCACGAAAAATAATGGAGCACCCCAAGGTGACTCACTTGGGAGTATATACCCCTTCTTTAACAATTATTCAAGGTGAATATACAACTCTTTCAAATGTGTTGTGTCCATTTTGTATGGTGTATTGAACATTGGGGAAGCTCCTGAAACCAAATCAATAAAGTAATCAATGTCTCTTTTTGGTGGAAGTCCTAGGATTTCCCAAAAAACATCTTTAAAATCCCTCAAGACTGGATGGTCTTCAATAATTTCCATTTCATTTCTAACTACCTCTTCCATATGGGATACAAAACTTTGGCATCCTTTCCTAAAAATATTTTTCAGTTGCAGGACTGAAATCTCTCTAATAACTAAAACTATTGGAATGCCTTAAACCTTGTTGTGTTTCCCTTCCTCATCAAGAAACGTTATTGTCTTGTTGTAATAGTCTAGGATATCATGGTATTTTTTCAACCAATCCATGCCAATTAGACAAGAACAATATCATAAAGGTATGATGTTCACATCTACCTTTGTGTTGACTCCATTCATGTCTATTAGAAAATGTTTAACCAAATCATTGGTTTTCCTCTTAGCACATGTGGCTAACTAAACTAACCAAGATTTCTTGTGCTTACTCCTTTGTAATTTAAATATTTCAACAATATCAGAGTTTATGTAACGATGGGTAGCTCCAAAATAAATTAAAATTGTTATGGGATGGTTGTCAATATAACCTTCCACCTCAATCATGGGGGACTGATATTTCTCTTTCTTCTTTTCAAGGCTACACGAATCCTTGTCATGTTTTCTCCCATGTATTCCACTATTTCATCCTCCTAAATATTTTGTTTAGTCTTCATTATTTCACCTTTGTGAGGAAAATCCCTATACAAGTGATCTCCATCACATCCCTAACACTTCATGGGATGTTGTCTTTTCCCAAAATAATCTTCCATCCTATGCTCATTTTTGGTTGACCATCCTTCCTAATTTTATTATGAGATATTCTTGAAAAATGGTGAATGGAAACCCTTCTTCCTTTTCTCCTTCTTATCCTTCATCTTGTCATTCCAATCCTTTTGGAATAATGGCCTCCTTCTATTCTTTTCATAAATATATGTTTCTCTCCTTATGGCCTCCTCCAAAGTATCAGGGTTATGATATTGTATCTGGTCACTATAGAAGGAGGGTAACACACTTAGAAATATTTGTTTTTTTACCTTCTTATCCTTTATAAATAAAACATACTTCAGTTGCTCAAATAACCTCTTTTCATATATGTCCATTTTTATGCTTCCCATATTGAGTTCGAAGAAATATTTCATCTTTGTTTCATAGTAATTTTTTGACAAATGTTTCTCATGGAAATATCCTTCGATTTAACTCCATCAAAATTTCTTCTTGTCAAGGTGTTTGAATTGCTTAAGATAATCCCAGAACAAGGTTTCCTTTCCTTTCAAGTGGTAGGTTGAAATTATGGTTTCTACCCCAGAGGAGTAATCATGCAATTATAAATATTTATTCATTTCCAACATCCATGCTTCAACCTCTTCACATTTTCTATGATCTGCATAAAATGTTAGTGGCTTGATTTTCATGATGTCACCATTCAATAGGTATGAATCATGCCTTATTATATACATGTTCATAGGGGACGCACTTTGGATTCTCCCTGTTCCTGAACATGAAAAATATCTTCTATTTGACTACTCTAGGGAGTGATGATGCATTTTATTACTCCTTGACTATGTGTCATCCCTATGATCATCCCTTTTATGATGGGATATAGATGATGCCACTTTCCTAGAACTAGATGCTTCTGTTGTGCCTTAGTATTTATTGGATTTTCTTTATAGAATACTCAAACTCTAAAGTATCTCTTCCTAACATTTCCTAATATTATCATTATCTCCCCTATAGATCTACACTTCTTGCTTAAGGATTCACATAGTTACAACAAAATCCATAGGATCATCCATGACTCTCCTTAAATTGAACACTATCTCAATATATCACATGTCGAGATGTATCCCTATGATTTCCTCTTCATGGTTGTAGGACCCTTGAGAATCTTCCATATATCTAGTTTTCATATGGGATTCAAATCCATTGAAATTCCCTATCTCAACACCTAGGTATCATGTTATCTAGTCATTTCCTTATTGTAAATCAAATTCGAGAATCACAAAACAACATACACTTGTTGGAATAACTAAATCAGATAAATATAGAAGATACAATAATGGAAAACAAAATATCATACAAAATATACAAAGATATTATTCCCATCAACTAAGCTTATCATTCAAATAAATTCAAATCTTACAAGGGCTCCCTCATTGGGAAAATGGCCCATACAAAAATAAAGAAAACTATATAAAACACTTGAAAACCTTACCAAATCTCTATTTGTTATACAATCCTAAAATTTCATGTTTATCGAGACATATGTGATGTTTCTTTATCAAACCAATGTATATGTGGTTGTATCCATTGAAACCCACATACATGTACATAAATACTATGTGAAAAAATCCATATGAAACAAACCTGTTGTTGTGACTCCAATCAGCTGAAACCCACTTGTGGCTGCCTATATTCTTTCTTCTTCCTAACCTATATTGATATATAGATGAAATTCCTTCTCCACCTATCTGATATATCCTTGAATCATAGTCCTTTATGATCCAACCCTCTTTGTATCAAAAGGAGTATCAAGTATCTTATCCTTTACCCTTGTCATGGTTTTATAATATTGAGTTATGACCTAAACCTAATCTCCAAATTGATTTATGGTTGATAATGGCCCACTCGAGGAAAATAAAAATCAACAAAATATACTCTCCTATCACACTTGGGTGTTACTATTTTACTACCCCTTTGATTCTTTCCTTGAACCCTGCCTCTGCACCATTGGATGAAAGTCCATCTGCACCCAATCAATGAATTCTCCAATCTCATTATCAATGTATTCGTTCATGATATTGTTCACATCTTTAATCTTTCCTTCTTCTTCTTTGGATATTTATATGCATAATGTCCATTCTTAATGAGATGAGAAGGAATTGATTTTAATCAAGTCCTTCTTCTTCCTCGATTGTGATGTCCATCCATCACTATTACCCTTTTGGTTGAAACCCTTTCATTTTCCCTTCCTTTTCTTACTGACAAGTGCCACCTTCTCATCACTAGTTCCATGCTTTCTTCTTTTATACTCATCCTGAGTCTCTTACTGGATGCAATCATCCCAAATCCTTTGCAAATATGGGATTTTTTCCCAAGTGAAGAATCCCTTGAAAAATTATTCCCAAGACTTGGGAAAACCATTCAATGCCACATTCATGAGCGCTACATCATCCAATTTCACCCTTATAGTTGTAATATAATCACATACCTGAGTGATCCTCATGAAATAGCTAGTAACATTGTTAGATATTAATATTTGCACAGATATGCGTTTATTTCTTAAGACCATATTCCTATTCATGTTAGTTCTCTATAATATCCTACCAAGGAATCAAACATATCTTTGGTTTTATTCCTCTTGGATAAATAAGGAATTATATGATCCTTCATTGAATCCAAGATCACCCACTCATATTTAATCTCCTTCTTCTCGTGAGCTACCAACGCTAGCAGATATAGTAGTGGAACAACTACTTTGTTCACTATATCTCAAAAGTCATATTCCTTCAAAGGTAAAGTAACACTTGCTTTCCAATACAGGAAGTTGGATGCTCCATCCAATCTATTTTAAAATATCAGACTTGTTGTTTCCATCCCTTAGACTTGATAATATGCACTAGAAATAACTCAATCATGAAAATTTCCATGTACTAGCATGTACGATCCTATACGTGCCTATCACAACTGAAGCCTATGTATGTACATGAATTTCCTTATGTAAACCCATTTATGTAAGCAAATTCTCCTTTTGAAAGTTGTGTAGACCTCCACATGACTACAAACCCTAGTTCCGCTTCAATATGACTATTTCCCTAAAATCCAAGCTTCCATTCATGACTGTTGGTTTATAGATCCATAGTCAATTTCAATGGATATATAATTTGGCTTCTCCTCAGAGTGAGCATTCTGATACCATGTTGAAATTCCCTATCCTGTCACCTAGGTTTCTTGTTATCTAGTTATTTTCTTAATGTAAATAAAATTAGGAGCTCACAAAACAACACACACTTGTTGAAATAATCAACTCAAATAAATATAATGGAAGCAAGGATACAAGACACAATATAATAAAAAATACACATATATTCTTCTCAACAACTAATCTTATCATTCAAATAACGTCAAAGCTTACAAGGGCTCCCTTACTGGGAAAATGGCTCACAGAGAAATATATAAAATTTTAGATAGCACTTGCAAACCTTAGAAATTCATGATCTATTGTACAATTTGAAACTTTCATGTTTCCTGAGATGTGTGTACCTTTCCTTTATCAAACCGATGTATAAACATGTGTCCCCACTAAAATCTATGTACACATGCACAAACTATGTATGGAAAACTATGTATGGTGTGACCTTGCTATTGTGGCTCCAATCAGTTTAAACTCACTTGTGACTACCTTAATTATCTCTTCTCCTGAAATATATTGATATCTAGATGAAATTCCATTTCCACCTATTATCACATAAAGTTTTAATGGGTTATTTGTCCCTTAGGTTTTAATTTTTATCCTTTAGTATGTAGGTTTGTTTTATTTTTCCCTTCGTGATTTTCTTAGGTTAGTCTAAACAAATAAAGACTTATGTTTTTGTTCACATTTTTGGCCCACACATATGGTTATATCCTAGGTCCATTTTATGGTTTATGTATTTGAATCATCTTTTGCCTTGACACCAAGAATTATTGACCCCATGATCCTAACGACCTGACAAGTCACTCCATCCACTCATGCTCTTTATCCTTTCCATGTTGTCCCTAGGCTCGTTAAGGAGTCAAATCAAACTTTGAAAAGGTCACTTCCAACTCACTGGAAATTTTTGTAGTGCACCTTTGTCCTTATGCTCCTTTACCATCATTCACCATCATCAACTGATGTCATGTCTTTCATTTTTTTTATCACCCTTGACTTCAAAATGAGTATTGAGATTTGGTCATTTATGAGGTTTCAAACTGTTTATCAATTTGAAATTTTCCTCCTAAGCTCGACGTTGCTGAAACCACTAGTTCAGAGAGAGATGCAGATTGTACTACGGGATCTAATGTTTGAGCTGAATTGGAGGTTGAGGTGGATGTAAAAATTCCATAGCTTTCTGCATTTCTTCCAATCATCATCCATAACCTCCAGGTATTCTGTGAGCCTTTTCATATACATGGAAAAGTGTTAAGATGCCCCTACCTTATCTTTTGGTAGTGCCTAGCGTTGTAGGCTGCATCTTCTCCCACCTACTAGCGTCGATACCTCTTCTTACACATACTCTATAGCCATTTGCAAACTGAATTTTTCCTATACTAAGGTCAAGACATTTTACTTCAGATATTTGAATTCCCATTCATGCACTTGGATCATGTGTCGAAACTGCACTACAAAAATCACTACAAAAACTACATTATGGATCCCATGTCCTAGCACTGCATTCTCCCTTTTATATCAGTGACATCTTCTATGTTCACATGTCTAGGGATTAGCCTCCCTTATTCATTGTGTCATCCTACGTTTTTACCTCAAAGTATGCTAGTAGTGAGGAGGATAGAAGCCCCTACATTTTAAATCTTTGATGACCTTATATGGTGTCATAATGATAGTCTAAACCTGAACAGTGCATTCCTACATACCTTTTCTCATATTTTATTTCCCTCATTTTTTAAAAGCATCGGACCAGTCTATTGTTAATTCAAAAGTGAGTTGGAAGAAAATCCCTGAAAGAGTAACCATTGATCACCTTCAAACCTCATAGATATTTTCCTATGTTTGGTTTCTTTACCCCTCATAGCATTACAGTCTTTGATCCCCTATTTCTATCCATGGATACACCTCAAAGGAAGAAGTATCACAAGGGAGGGAGTTTGATCAAGACAAAGCTTTATGACATGCACCTATTTGATGTTGAGCCTATGGCTAGGGGGGTTTTCCAAAGGGTTGGATGTATCTCTTTTTGTCAAAACATGCAGAGGGGACACCCTGCAATAGCAAGGTAGTTTGCATTTCACTTTGATGGAATTAAGACCAAGGTAGGAAACCTTGAGTTTGAGGTATCTGAGTCCTCTATTGTAGCAACCACTGAGATACCCAACACTGGTGAGAGGTGGTTCAAATCCATGATCCTCAATGCAGCCTTTTCAAAGGATTTCCTCAAACCAGACTATCAGAAAGACAATTTTTTAAGCGAGTTCCTAGGAGCCATCTAGTTGAAGGCTTTGATAAAATGTTGAAGATTATCTAGAGATATTTTACATGTGAGGGAATATTTAACATGATATACCGATATCACATAAGACTCTTGCTACATTTCACTTGTAATAATTCAATGAATATCCCTTTTTATCTATTGAGAAGTATGGGAAATATGTCTAATAGAGTCTAAGCCTAGTCCAAGGCTATGGACACTAGTTTTTTCCACTATGGGTTGATCAAGATGTTGGTTATGGAAGAGTTGAAGAAAATGAACATTTCTTGGGAATAGTTCATTGTCTATGCCAATATGTAGTTAGATATATCCTCTAACCCCCAATCCAGGATGCAGGGACCTTTTCCATCTAGTAGTAGTGCCCCAACAGGAATAAGCAAGAAGAGAAAAAGAAAACCTACTACCCAAGGAAAAGAAACTCCTAAGGAAATTGAAGAAGAAGAGAGGGAGGTTCATCACTCCCCACAGAGAGATTTTCCACCTCCTCTTGCACCTGAATTGGAAGAAGTTCCTTCATTGACCAAAACCACATTTAAAAGGGGTGGGAAATTGCATTTTCCATCAACTTATCTAGCAGCTAAGACCAGATTCAAGAGGCATTTTACTAGATCATCAACCCACAAGCAAGTTGTTGAAGCAGAAGTAATACCCAATGCTTCAGTTTCAAGGAAAGATAAAGGTAAATGTAAATTCATTGAGAAGCCCATTGAGGTTATAGATAGAGCCTCTGTTCAGCAGAAAGATAAAGGTAAATCCACTAAGAAACCTATTGAGTTTATCAACATTAACACTACCCTTGATAATCCCACTTTCAAAAGATTCATCAGACAACTTAGGGATTCTAGAAAATAATTTTCTCATTTTAAGGTAGGAAGTTTGGTTGAGAGAAGAAAGATGAAGGAGCTCATGGACATGCACAATGAAACCCTTGATATGGAAAGGTTTTCAGCAAGAATATCCTTGCCTCTCCATGGGCAACTTAATACTTTGTACAGACAAAACAAAATCTTTTAGTCCCAAAACAGAAATCTCAAAGAAGAATTGTAGCCCTTCAAGGATGGACTGGCTCAAAGGAACTTAAATGTTCTGGCACAAGATGTAATAGAAAGAGATGATGGTATGACAAAGGGAAGTTCTCCTACAACAAGGAGGAGTTCTAGATTGAGGAAGTAGACGGGGGGATGACAGATCCATTTTTTTGGGTGATCACTTTTTGCAAGATTGAAATGTTCAAGGAAGTATGATTTTTCCACCTATACAGGAATCTACAGGCTCCTAGTCCATCATGTAATGAACCTCCTCGTTACGACAACAAATATTTCACAGGTGCAAATTTTTTTTGTTGTTGTTGAAGGTGTGTGCACGCGTGTAAAACGAAACCAACACACTTGACTCTATGTCGCCACCCGACGACTAACAAGACACAACCACAATGATCACAACAAGAAGACATAAGGCGCACAACAAGTAACTGCAAGAATTACACGACATACTGTGTTAAGTACAGTATGAACACAGATGGAAGAATCCATAGTAGTAGATTTTACTATTTCTGTATAGGAAAGCAGGGCGTTTAATCTTAGTTCTCTGCTCCGGAGAGAGAGAAGGTCAGATAGGCTCCTAGCCAACTACTTAGGTAGAAACTAGTAATCTTTATCAGGTGTGTCACAAGAGTGGAAACCCTACCTTTAAAGGGCCCGAGACTCTTGATACGGCACTGGATTCTTTACAAAAAAATTAATCACACACACAAACTTATATACAGAGTGACTAGCTTTATCAATCAAAGAGTCTGATATCATACAATTGAGAGTTTGGACAATTCCAATTATAGTACTAACCCTGAAATTAATTAATCAATCTCAATACATCCTAAATGTTACATATACCATAAAATTACCATAACATTATCTTAACAACCTCACATCTTATGTTATAACAACCTTGCAACTAAAACATCAATCACCAATCACAACACTCCTTGTATGATACCAATGCAATGCAGTTACAATAACTTTACCATAAAATAAATCAACATTACATATGATGTGTTATATACGTTAATTCAGTAACCTTACCCTAAAATGATAACACGTCAATATCAACCATTCCATTACCATCAACCTCAATATTAAGCGTTTCATTACATCATCATCACCATAAAACAAATATCATTAATATTAACTTAACCACCAGCGTTAACATTAGGCATTACATCACATTAATCATTTCCCAACACCATAATAACCTTAACATTATCTTGGCCATAAGCACTCACTTTAATTACAATTGAAGTTACAATTAATTACCAATTACAATGAATTACAATTAATTACAATGAATTACAATCTTGCAATGAATTACAATTACCAATTTTTTTTTTATTTAATGTCTATAACAATAAAACTTCCACATTCCTTACTAGAATGACCTCACCATCTCATTTTGGATTTACAATGACTTGGAAATGATAATGCACGCTTTCCGAGTTAATGACAGTTAATGCAGCTATACCGGAATACGACCATCAGCATCAATAAGGAATAAGAAATGTTTTTGAATAGTTGCATTAAGAAAAGTTGACTTTTAAAACATTAGTCTCAACCTGTCCTGTAAGGTATGAGTTTAAAAATAAGGAAATACACCAATTTGTTTCATTCTGGGTTTGGTTGAGATGATTCTAAAGAGAAAATTAGTCAAAAACAGTGTTCAACTAACATTCGATTTCGTTACCAGGACGATCGAACTGGAATGAATGTAATCAATATTTGATATCGGGTAATGAGCTAAATCCGATTCTGGTGGGTCATATTGAAAATAAAACAAAATTTTAACTAAGGAACACGCATTGGATTAACACCACATAGAAATCAATTCCAAAAGCAAGCAAGCAGGGGTTTTAAATAATTTATAACGTCTTCGCCCAACACATGGAGATTTGGCCGAAATCACTTTTGGAATTGGTAAGAGACCTGAGGCGATGCGTCACTTCTGTGTAAGGCCAGGCGCCCAGTGATACTACTGTCAGAGGGATTGTTCTGCAATTTCTGCACGAAATTTATGATCCGACAACCAAAACGGTCACAAATTTGCTGCCAAGCATTTTAAATGGAGAAATAACCAGTGTTAGAATAGAATAACAAAAAAATGGTAAGGCAACCAAAGGGAAAAAGACCTTCACTCCTAGCTAACAGAAGATAGGTAAGGGCATGGATCATGTGGGTAGACGTTGTTATGTGGACGGGTTGCCTCCAGAATGATATGCTACCAGATAAGCCAACTAATTGTTGCCCAGGAGCGCGATCTAGGAACTGTGAGAAACCAGGTGCGTAGTGTTGTCCCTGTGCATGCGTAGACACTGAGGCAGATTCCATGTCAAGCGGTCCGAGCTGTTGGTTCAACCTCAAGTGCTATCACTGTTCACTATCCATAGTCAGTAGGGCACCCAATGAAACACACCACACCCGTACGCACAGTAAACCCTGTTCGTGGGCACAAGTAACGCTACCAAAACTCTGAACGATCCAAGCAACCAGAAGAAATTTGAACATCAAAAACTTAAATACAAAAACGAGGGAGATGGGGTTCCTTCTAATCCACCTTAATTATTTTGCGCAGGCTCAGCCACTGCATGTGCCAGTTTCTGTCTCAATGTGTCCGTTCACCGGAGTGGAATTGAGCAGAAAAATTTTTGCTCAACCTGAGGATGCACAGGTAAAAATCTCCCAAAGGAACTCAACTAAACCAAAGGGATAGATTGTCAACACCCGGAATTCTCGTTGGCTACTTCATAGAGATTGCAGAGATGCCATGGAGTACTACGAACAGATTATAACTGGTAAAAAAAAATTGAAAAGGCAATTTCACCCTCGCACATTCAGGGAGGAACAATAGAACGTAGGAGGACATAAATTACACAGCAAATTCATGGTTATTACGCAGGAAAGGGGCAGAAGGAAATCACTTTTGTTTTTTTTCTTTTTTCTTTTATCTAATTAAAAACAAAGGGAAACATTTAATCACAGTGGAATTTACATCCGTAAAATGTACACAACAGTTACATCAGCAACAAATTTCTTTATCGGAGATTTTTCTGTAGCTAATTAGTTGTAATTTATCCCCAAGAAACCCATAGAATATAATCTGTACAGGATTGCGGTAGTAATACTGTATCACGTGATAATTTAAATTAAAAACTACAGTTACAATAGTCATAATTGTGATGGTCGGGTAAGTAAATAAAAATAGCCCAACAATCTAATTACCCCAATAAACCAATCCCAACAAACCGTAACGTATTCCAATCTACTAAAATACAAATCATACCGTTTCCTTAACTCCCTCCTCGAACAATGATTGCACGCCCCATACCGTTCCTGCTCCGTGCTTCTCCCACTCAACGACCGTCGAGACCTCACCGGTACTCCCAGCCAATCACTAGGGGTACTCTTCTTTCCCCTTAGCCCCCTGAGCCACAAAGGGGCCACACACTATCCAGATGGTATGTCTAGCTTCTCATCTCACCTCGCAAGGCCGAGCTACCACTCCTATTCGAGCTGGAAAAATCCCAACTCCCCACAAGTAATCAGTCAAGTCACAAATCCGGAAGCGTAACGTTATGCTAACAGCCGATCACTTTCTTCCTCATCTCCCTTTTCTTTTATAGAGTTTTGAGACCCACCAACTTTCCTAATTCACATTTTAAATTAAGTTTCAATAAAATATTCTAAATATTCTCCATCGCACAAGTGTCATCCAT